>JABUQX010145037.1:0-17500 GCA_015478945.1 Trachelipus rathkii | reverse complement strand
GAATATGGATATTAATGGACATGTTGCAACCGAGTTGATGGAATTGTTCCAGAAGTACTGTCACCACTGAGTGTAGTTATAATCTCTTTTGTTGCCTAAGAATCCATTTATAACTCCCTTTAAGACTTCCCAAGCTTCCTTTTCTTTCCCCTCCAACACTCGGTCAAACGCAGGATCCTTTACAAGTTGTCGAATTTGTGGCTCAACAAAAATACCTTCCTTAACCTTTTCCTCACTCACTCTATGAAATTTGTCTTGTAAGTACTTAAAGGCCTCTTCTTCCTGGTTCATACCTTCGATAAGATTTTTCATGAGACCCCGCTTTATGTGAAGGGGTGGAAGAAGAACATCTTTTGGGTCAACGAGAGAATCGGCAACGACATTTTTCTCGCTAGAGTCAAGATTTTTTGCAGGCCAGTCTGCTTGGATATAATGTGCTTTCTTATCCCTACTGTCCCACATATTTAAAAAGCAGTAGTGCTTAGTGTACCCCTGTTGCAATCCTAAGAGTACAGCGATGACTTTGAAATCGCCCCAGATTTTCCACCAGTGCTCACCATATTTGATTGAGTCGTGGAGAGCTGTCATATTTTCATATATCTCCTTCATGTGAACTGCATGACCAGCAGGGATAGAAGGAAGACGGTTTCCGTTGTGTAGTAATACAGCTTTCAAACTAAGCTTGGAGGAGTGTATGAATAGCTTCCATTCAGTTGGATCATGGTTCAAATTCAAACATTTCATCAAGCCATTAACGTCGCAGCAAACAGCAAAGAACCAGATTGTTTTTCCTCTCAAAAAGGGAAGCAGATCCCTCTAACGTCTCTGTACTGTGAGACCCTGGCATAATGTTGAAGAAGATTCCATTACTGTAGTCTTGACCCTAGAAGTTCTGCCTTCTCCTTTGACAAGTCAAGGTTTCGAATGAGATCACTCAATTTCGCTTGACTCTATAGTCGGTGCAGAGTGTGGTATATCGTTTACCCAAAGTCTGGGTCTTGGGATGTGGAAAGCTTGTTGGGTTCTTCTTCTTCCACACTGTCTTCATTTTCTACTTCAAGCTCATAATGTTGAGATGGAGCAGGAACTGGTAGACTATCTGAATGTGGAATAGGTCGAATAGCAGATGAAGATTAGGATATTCAACTGTTCCTCTTTTTTTCCTTGACAATCCTGCCTTTATAGGTAGAGTCGAGCAGAGGTAGCAGTCATCTGCATGGTTTGTAGGCTCCCGCCTAACCATAGACACAGCAAAAGCCATACATTGTTTTTTTTTTTATTTTTCAGCCATTCTCGTAGTATAACTGAACAAGAGTTGCAACATACATGTGGAGCTCATGACTTATCCTGGTCAATTACCTTCATACCAAAATAATGCTGATAGGCAGTCTTCACAAGAGGCGTCAGATTGCGTTACTGTGACGAAAGTATTATTTCACCACATATGTAACAAAAATTATTCACTAAATTACATATTTTCGTGGCATTTTGATATAACAAATTTTACACATCCAAAGCACTCCAAAACCAGAAATTCTGAAGAAAAAAAAATGAAACATAAACAATATGAAATTCACAGTCACATTGACAGCTATTATGTTTATAACTTACAAACATCTGGAGGAACGTTCTGTTATGTCAGTTGAAAGGTGTGACAATTCCCAAAAAACAAAAATTTTCCCCATACTACAAATGTAGACGCTAAAAAATTACATGTTCAGTATATCCAAACCGATCATTTTTATGGTGGTTTTTGAATTCAGCAGTCGGAAATACATAAGAATACGCCTAATTTTGAGCCTGAAACAATTTCATTGTTGTGCAGTGTTTAAAATGGAATAAAAACCCTCGCAACACGAGGCACTTTCAGAATTTCTTCACGCCACCCGAGCTACTTGTTCTTTATAGGAGTGTCGTTCACCCCTGTATGAAGTATGCCTCTCACATCTGGGGGGAGGGGGGTGACTCTCCAACTCTCACAAACTCTCCCCCAGTCTTTTTCCTTTGAGGAGAGCTCGTGCTATTCGTCTTTCTGTACAATGCAGGGCAGGGCAACGGAGCCGGAGTCGGAGCCGGAAATAAGTTTGCCGGCTCCGCACTCCGCAGCCCTGCTGCACAGTCTCAGTCAGGAATACGTACACCTCACTCGACAACTGTCTTTAGGCGACTGCAACTAAATGGCTGGGCATGTCGGCATGTCGGCCCTTAAATTGACCTTGCTTCAGAAATTTTCTTTCAACCCCATTAAAATTTGATAGGCCTCTGTGCTTTGCCACAGGATATATATATATATATATATATATATATATATATATATATATATATATATATATATATATATATATATATATATATATATATATATATATATATATATATAGAGTAAGAGTTGTTAGATATAAGATATATATATATATATATATATATATATATATATATATATATATATATATATATATATATATATATATATATATATATATATATATATATATATATAACCCATTGGAACCTACGATTCAAATACAGGGCACACGAACATTTTTATATGGGAGGAGGAGCCCCCCCCCTTCCTTCAGCGGTGTTAAAGTAATTAAAAATTACTTTAACACCATGATAAGCCTTTAAAAAAGTTTAAATAAAGAAGCATGTGGCAATAAGATTAGTTTTACATGTTGTGAACATGAAATTTGAAGACTTCATACCTTTTTTCAGGTTCATTTCCCGAGGTTATTTTTTAAACATTTTTCTTTTCTTTCAACACAATTTAAACATTTCATGAATGTAAGTTTCACGAAAATCGGAAAATAGGTTTCATTGAAATCTGCGAAAGGCTCTACGATTATATATATATATATATATATATATATATATATATAGTATATTTATATATCTATTTGTTATATATATATATATATATATATATATATATATATATATATATATATATATATATATATATATATATATATATATATATATATATATATATATATATATATATATATATATATATATATATATGGAGAGTACATTTCATTTTTTATCCCTTGAACTATAAAACTGATAAATCTTGGTTTACCAGAAATTATCGATGTCTCCAAACCCAGAAACTCCTGATTTTATACATTTCATCCCAGGATGACAAAAAATCAGCTACTCGAGACCCTAAAAACTTTTCATCATGGAAAATTCTACAATCTTTCTGGTTCCTCTACCTCACACTATTTGCGACATTTTGTAATTTTAAAATATCAACTACAACTTTGCTTCTTCCTCTCTACCTCCTCTTGTATCTCTGTTGGTAATATTTCTGTCTTAACTTCTGCTAAAGCTGAACTGTTTTCTCAAACCTTTCCCTCTAATTCCTCTCTTGACGGTTCCAGAGCTATTCCTCTTCTCTTTCTCCTTTCAACTCATTAAAATGTTATTTTTGCACTCTCTGAGCTTAACACTAAGAAATCGGAGAGTGCTGAAATTATCCCTCTGGTGATCCTCAAAACTTGTGTTTCTGAGCTTGCACCAAGCCTTGGTAAAATGTTTCCTCACTTCAGATCAATTTCAACCTTTCTCTCCTGATGGAAGAATGCATTCATCCATCATTGTTCTGAAAAATCTGGAACCCAGTCAACAATCCAACTATCTCCTATCTATTTAACCTCTGTCCTTCCTAATGTTTTCGAATCTATTCTAAACAAGATGATTTAGAAACATCTTAAATCTTCTAATCTTTCCTTTGATCGCCATTTTGTTTTCTTTAACGCCAGCTCCACTGGCAATCTTCTTTCCTTTCTCTCGGACTCTTGGTCCTTTGCTTTTCCGCATTTCCTTAAATCTTTTTCCGTGTTGCTAGATCAATCGAAATCTTTCGACAAACTCTGGCACAAATCTTTAATTTGTTCCGTTCCGTTCTCTTTGGCTGTTATTGTAGATAGCCACCATTTATTCTTTATTCATATTGATGTTCCTTAGAATTCTGCTTTATCCCAACTCAATGATCTGTCTGTTACTGTCTCTTATCCACTCTTAGGCTTATAATTCCATCACTCATCATTGCTCCTTCCGATTTGAAAAAACAACTCATTCAATAGAAAATAAATAATGCTAGGAGGTTAGCTTTAAAGCAACAAACCTTTGATCTTCCTCGGACCTATAATTGTGTTAAAGAAAACAGGATTGTTTTCAATCCCTCAATAACTCAGTTCCTTTATCTATATACTTGATATAATCTTCCAAACAACTATAAAATCTTTTTTGAAAACACCACTCTAACTTTCAGGTTTGCTTAACATTCTTGATATCTTCTTTTCTCGTGGTCTTTCTTAGAAGAATCACATTATGTTCTTTCAAACAAGTTTCTAGGAAATTGGGGAAAAAATTTAATCGATATTTGAAAACGATATATCGGTAATAAAAATCGATAAATTTTATCGAAAAATTTAATCGATATTCGAAAACGATATATCGATAATAAAAAAAATAAATCGATAAATTGTCGACTATCTGATCATTACGATTTAATGTGTCGACGATTTGGACACCTTATGAGGAAATGTTGTCGACCATTTTCCTGTCGACGCTTTGGACACCTGAAATTTTTTTTGATGGCATGTCGATCATTTTCCTTGTCGACCATTTTCCCTGTCGACAATTTGGGGTAGTTCCCGAAATGAAGCGTCCCGAGGATCCTTCGGAGCTTCTTCTCACCATCCCAGTTGATAGCTATGCGTAAGGGTGCTGCTCGCACTTGTATAGAGTATGAATCACATTTCGAGGGCAGTTCGACACATATTCCTCTCCTTGATAAAGTGTAGTCTAGGTAGCGCCTGTCGACTCCTTATCTCTCCTAATCTCATTAATTTTCTCCAATCTTTCTAGCAGTCAAACTGTTTGCAAACTATTTGCAACACTCTCCTTTATTGATACAACAATTTATTCAATTTACATTGCACTTCTGAATTTCACAATCATGTATCTCCTTCTTTAAGGAGAGTTCCTGCGACTCGTATATCAAAAAGTCTCATTTTCTCTCTCTCTCTCTCTCTCTCTCTCTCTCTCTCTCTCTCTCTCTCTCTCTCTCTCTCTCTCTCTCTCTCTCTCTCTCTCTCTCTCTCTCTCTCTCTCTCTCTCTCTCTCTCTCTCTCTCTCTCTCTCTCTCTCTCTCTCTCTCTCTCTCTCTCTCTCTCTCTCTCTCTCTCTCTTTCCAATGCTCTGATCCAGACTTAAACTGATATGCTCATTCTTACATGCACTCCACTGATAAAGTATTTATTTATTTTTCCAACTAACTTTGATTTCCACAATTTCAAGCGCCGCCTATCGGAGCATGTTACGCTTTAATTTGGCCCTGGCTTCCAATTTTTCAAAAATTACGATGAAATTTGGTAATAAGCCTCTGGTATATATATATATATATATATATATATATATATATATATGTTATAGATATATATAATGGAAAATAACTGGCAATATGCAAAACATTTATGCGGCGTGTATCAGTTGGTTGTTAATATATATATATATAGATATATAGTTATATATATATATATATATATATATATATATATATATATATATATATATATATATATATAAGACCCTTTTCTGTTTTACGACCTTCGTCAGTTTGATTTTTTTAAATATATTTTCTAGTATATGATCCTAACAATCAATTTAAGTGGTAACGGATGATTCAAAAATATATATAGGACCTTTTCCGTTTTACAAACTCCGTCAGTTTTATTTTATTTTTTTTTGTTTTTTTTAATATATTGCTAGTATATGATACTAACAATGAATTTAAGTGGGAACTGATTTACGCTCAAAAGTTCGAAATATTTAATAATTTTAAAAAGTACTTTTTTAGTAATATTTTATTTTTATTTTTTTGTGTTTTTTATAACCAAAGGAATACCCAAGGGTAAACTTCACCGCAAGATGGCAGGAGTCGGGGTCTCTCGGCCTTCCAGGACGACGTAGATCATTTTCCCACCCGAGGGCTCCCGGAACCCCTGCCCCTGCAGCTGCGGGGGGTTCCTCCGCCCTCTACGGGCATGGAAAACGTCCTCTCTTATCCCCTATCGGCTCGAGCCCCCTAATATATATATATATATGTTGTTATATATATATATATATATATATAGTATATATATATATATATATATATATATAAAAATATATATATATTATTATATATATATATATATATATATATATATATATATATATATATATATATATATATATATATCTGTATACTTTACGGGGAAGCACAGGAGGCCGAGCCTCAAAAAAAAAAGCAACTAATGTAATAAAATAATTCAATTTACTATTTATTACTATTAAAATAATGCTTAAAATGTTATACAAAAACGCTAATTTTACATTAAGATCATTTATTCTTTTGCGAAACATTATTTTTCATATGAATCATTGACTGGAGGAATTTCAGTGCCTCCAAGAAAGTATAATTATAATGCTTTCAAAACACTGGTTGTCAGTGGCAAACGTAAACAACCTTTTGCTCTTACTTTGTCTATTTTGGAGGATTTTTCCAGCCAAAGCCTCCTCTCTCGAAACTAATTTTTTTAAAAATTAAATAAAAAAACTTATTTAATATATATATATATATAGGTATATATATATATATATATATATATATATATATATATATATATATATATATATATATATATATATATATATATATATATATATGCACCCAGTCAAACAAAAATAAAAAACCTGCAAGTGGGTTATATATATATATATATATATATATATATATATATATATATATATATATATATATATATATATATATATATATATAGAGAGAGAGAGAGTTATTCTAAAATTTCATTATATATTTTTGTTAATAATTTTAGTTGTAATTTTGAATCTTTTTATAATTCTGTGTAAATTTAGCAATTTTCAAATGGAGAAGGAGGACAAAATAAACCTTTAATTTTTCGGAATATATAATATATTTCTTAGTTCATACATTAAATTAAATAAATCAATTAAATCTTTAAAAAAATGTTACAACCTTTATACAACAACAGGAAATCATAAACACCTTCGCTACGAAAATGCAGGACACGGGGTCTTTGAGGCAAAGTTTCTTCTTTAAAGGACTTCCACGAGGCAAGGTGCTAAATTATATTATCAAACTCACTTAAAAAAAGAAAAGACCACATTAATATTCATCATCTAGTTCATTAATTCATTTATTTATTTATATATAATTAACAAAATAATTATTTATAAAATATTTGAGTTATCCATTCCTACAGTTCTCTTTTAGCATATAATTGGTTTTTATGGGTATCTTAGTTTTCCTTTCAAATTCAGATATTAGAATTTAAATATATACTTATTTTTATCCGAAATGTGCATTAAGAACAAGTAAATGTTTATTTTAATTTTTTCTTAAATTAAACGAGTGTTTTATTAGATTCTTAGACAGGAAAAAATTATAAAAATTAAATTCACGAATATGTATTGTATACCGTCTTGAAATTTGCTTTGCTCTTTGCATTTTTGGAGAGGTACGAGCCGTTAAGCAATTTATAATTGATTAAAAATAGGGTTATATTCAATGGCGATGATGTTTACACTTTTTGTTTAAATTTTACATAATCTTCTATTTGTACAATGTAATGTATTCTTTCAGATGACCTATTTTCACAAAAATAAGAGAATTTTATCATAACTGCAAAATTTGAAGAATATCGTTCATTTCTATAATAACTCGTTCTAAGCACGAGTAGCACGAGTGTGGGTCGCTTCTCTTTTTATCTAGGGAAATATATCTTCATTTAAAGAAAGAAAAAAGTAGGCAATAGGTAAGATATAAGTATATATATATATATAGTAGTATATAATATATATATATATATATATATATATATATATATATATATATTATGCCTCCCATCTTTTCAGTTCACGAGCCGCCACTGATATATATATATATTTGTAATAAGCTTTATACTGCTGATTCCAAATATGTAATATTTTTGGAAGTTCCTAGAATATTTCATTTTTGAAAATATTTAACATAAATGGGGTGTCAGAGAATTTGTTAGGATGTATGAATACGTTTTCTAATTATGTCCGTTAAAACTGAAATTCGTTGGTATCATATAGTAGCAATATAATAAAAATCTCAGTAACTGACGGAGTCGTTAATAAAAAAAATTTACTCCAGTATAAAAAAATATAGTATGTTATATATATATATATATATATATATATATATATAGCAGTAGTTATATATATATATATATATATATATATATATATATATATATATATATATATATATATATATATTATAGATATATATATATATATATATATATATATACATAGGTCCTATTCTGTTTTACGACTCAGTCAGTTTTTAATTTTTTTATTTTTTTTGTTGCTTTTTTATGATATCAACAATGAATTTCAGTGGTAACGGACATGATCAATAAAGTTCGAAGTATTTTTAAATAATTTTTAAAAATCACATTTTTGTTAAAGCATATTTTTTTAAAAATGAAATATCTCTGAAAAGTACGACACTTACAGAAAAACCAATTACATATTTGAATCAGCGTATAATGATTACACAAATAAAAAAAAAAAAAAAAAAAAATTTCATAAATTAAATATCTCAAAAGTACGACACTTACAGAAAACCACTACATATTTGAATCAGCGTATAAGGCTTATTATAAAAATGTTAAAAAAATTACTAAAAAAACGGCAAAAAAAAAAAAAAAATTAGGGGGCTGAGCCGACGGGGATCGAGGGGGGACGTTTTCTCCATACCCCGTAGGGGGCGTGAGGAACCCCGCGACACCCAAATACCAAAGAGCGGGGGTTCCGAGACCCTCCCGGAGGGGGAAATAGTCCTACCCCATCCCCGGAAGGCCGAGACCCCGACTCCTGCAATCTTTGCGGTTTACCCTTGGGTATTCCCTTTAGTAAAAAAAAAAAAAAAAAATTAAAAACTCCTCCGTTAAACGGAAAAGGTCCTATATATTTTTGAATCCTGTTGTCTGTTACCACTGAAATTGATTGTTAGATCATATACTAGAAATATATTAAAAAAAAAAATAAAAAAAAAATTCAAAACTCACGGAGTCGTAACAGATAAGGTCATATATATATATATATATATATATATATATATATATATATATATATATATATATATATATATATATATATATATATATATATATATATATATATATATATATATATATATATATATATATTATATATATATTTATATATATATATATATATAATAATAATAATAATAATAATAATAATAATAATAATAATAATAATAATAATAATAATAATAATAATAATAATAATAATAATAATAATAATAATAATAATAATAATAATAACAATAATTCACAACAATAATGATAATAATAAAAATAATATTAATAAGAATAATAATAAAATAATAATAATAATAATAATAATAATAATAATAATAATAATAATAATAATAATTTAATATTTAAAAGTAACTTTGATACAATAGAATATCATTATGTAAGAAAACTTAATATTATTTTAGTGAAAAGGCGTCTTCGTTTTTGCATTTGTGCTAACGCTCGATAAGAAATGCTAATCCAGTTTTAGCACGAATTTCGGGCATAATCGAACGTTTGTTTACATCTAATGTTTACAAACAATTGGACACGTGGATTTGAATAGTAAATAAAAAACATAAAGAACAGTTTGTTTTAAAAACTTGATTAGCTATTGTGATGGAGTTGAACGATTTGGATAATAATAATAATAATAATAATAATAATAATAATAATAATAATAATAATAATAATAAATAATATTTATATATATATATATATATATATATATATATATATATATATATATATATATATATATATATATATATATATATATATATATATATATATATATATTATATATATATAATTTATATATATATATATATATATATATATATATATATAAAGTATATAGCAATATAAATATAGACTTATATGTTGTTTTATATTTATATATAAAATATATATATATATATATATATATATATATATATATATATATATATATATATATAAAGAGTATATATATATATCAGCAGTTATACATATCTATATAAAAAAATATATATAATCTATATCTATAGACAGCAAACAAAGATATATATATATATATATATATATATATATATATATATATATATATATATATATATATATATATATATATATATATATATTTATATATATATTATAAATAAAAACAAAGAATAGTTAATTTGTTTGATGGTATCTATATATATATATATATATATAGAGTATATATATATATAGTATATATATATATATATATATATATATATATAATAAGACTTATATATATATGATATATATGATCTGACTGTCGTCGGAGATGGACGTGTTGACAACAGCAGGGAAGAGAAGAATGAGAAGGATCGGAGAGGAATAGAGAACAGTGATGAAAAGTTCAGAAGAGATTTTGCAGAGAGCTGTGCATTGTTTTACATCGGAGGGAGTGAAACTGCTGAAGACATGTATTGTGGCGAGGATTCCACTAGATAAAAAAAAAATTATAAAACGAAAGAAATATTTTATCATATCTGTGAAATTTAAAATTTTTATCAAAATTTCTAATCAAAGAAAAATTAATATTTTTAAATAAATGAAAAGGAGGAGCAACAAAACTTCATATCAAGTTCTTTCGATACACTTAAAATATAGAAATTGATAGTTTAACAAAATTAAGTTCATTTGAGGATGAACAAATTATCCAAATTAGTTCTTTTCGCCAATTTTAATAACAAAACATAATTTCGAATTTAACAATGATATCATAGTTAGTATCTGCAGTATCTAGTGGAGTATTGATTTGTCTAATATAAGAAGAATGGATTTTCGAGACAGTCGGAACATATGAAGACTTTCTTTCTTCGCATAGTTCTAGGGCGACAGGGCTAGCAACCCGGTCCTTTACTTTTTTGCTTGAAGAACTCCTGGACCAGCATTGGAATCTTATGCGCCTAGAAACACGATCTTCTGGAGAGCTCTGGGAGAACGAGTTTCGATGCCAAATGGAAGATGCTAGTTCCACTGAAAGGGTGAAACCCTACCTGAGTGTATATCTCAAGGACTGGCATCAGAAACCATTGCCCAGAAAAATGTTTTCCTAGAGTGCTCTAGGATCAGGAATTTCGGGATCAGAAAGAAGAAAATGCTGGTCCAACAGACAGGGCGAAAACCCTACATGGAAATTATAAATATATATATATATATATATATATATATATATATATATATATATATATATATATATATATATATATATATATATATATATATATATATATACAAATCATATATATACAGATATATATAGTAGTTAAAGAAGTTATATATATATATGAGCATATATATATATATATATATATATATAAGGTTATATATATATATATGCTATATATTATTATTTATAATTCTATATTATATTATAATCTATATAGAAAGGTATATTAAATATGTTGGTTGCTATATGGTTATTATACATATATGTTGGTTATATATTATATATATACATATATATATATAATATGCAGTTTATGTTTTAATACCAAAGGATTGTTAAAAATATAGATATATATATATATATATATATATATATATATATATATATATATAAACTACCTTTAACGTGTTTTATCCCCAAGTAGGAGGTAACACGGGGGAACCATAGGAATCGAACTTTAAGGCCGGCTATCCCAAACCAGTGAATAACGTGTTTGCAGTCAAGTTTTAATTCTTGCCCCCAGGTGAGCAAAACCAATCTGCTCGCGGAGGATTTGAACCACCGTCCTCTCGTATGAGAGGCGACGACTCAACCCCCTCCGCCTTTCCTGCTACACATTGGTTATATATATATATATATATATATATATATATATATATATATATATATATATATATATATATATATATATATATTTATCTCTCTTGTTTTCTCTTTTTGCATATCCTGTATATTCTCAAGTAATTGTTAGTTTTCGGATTGCTTGGGTAATTAAATTATTATGGGTTGTTCAAGTACTAGCAAACCTTAAAGGAACTTCCCATGTTCAACTTCTCTCGAAATTATCTATGAACTTTATTCGTACTGATGCCCTTTATATTATAAGTTATTTACTCTATCAAGTAACCTCAAATTGTGTTTGCCCCTTCTCTAATATCTTATCACTTCAGCCAGAAACCTTCTTAGCCATTCACTCATCATTTATTCTAAGCAAGTTCTACTGGTCTATCCTTTCCACAAAACATTTCATCTTGCAGCGCATATCTCTGAACCTTAATTCTGAAGAATTTACCCCACAAATATCTTGTAAGACTTTCATTACAAAACCTTTTTTTTTCATCTTTGAATTTAATGTCCAAGCCTCATGTCCATAGAGAATTGTTTGAATGCTATATAATTAAACAATTTAATTTCCTTTACCATTAGACAAGGTCGCCTCCCATCAACTGGTTATTCTCTTGCTCACCGACAAGGCTTCTGATCTTATTGGCAAGAGTGCTGGACGAAAACAGTTACCCGGCAATCTGTTCATCATATCTTCATTGATTGTCCCCAACTGGATCCCATTCGCCATCGTCATTCTCCTACTTTATGGTCCATAACACCTTCTAAAAGATTATCCCATATCTTATCTGAATCCTCCCACTTTAACAGTAATTCTATTTTCTCTGATCTTCAAGAACCTGAATATACTTTATAACATGATTTTGTTATGTAATATTAGGACTATTTATATTGCAAGGACATCTTTTTATTTTTTTGACTGAATATTCATTTCGCCATTTAAATTTTCTTTGACATTTAAAATATATAGAAGCCAGGACCCATCAATAGAGTCGATTATTGAACCCAGTGTGGCCGCTTCTCTGTGAGCTGTGGTGGGTCCTGTACAGGAACTCAAAATTTTTTTTCCCTTTTTCCATATTTCTCTAAGGCCACTTAACACATTTTTGTCCTCTACAACTATGATCAATCTCTTAGTTCATCTTTCTAACAACTGCCCATATAATTTACCAACTGTTCAATGAACTTACCACTTAGTGCTGAGTGGCCTTTTTTGTTCATGTGATAAAAAAAACTGTGTGTTTCTACAAAGTTTAAACATTACTAAAATCGTTTAATTGTAGTGAAAGAAACCTTAATTACAATCTTGAAAATTTAAAATATTGTCATAATACAATCTTATTGGTGAAACAAATTGCAATATATCTCCAAGGTCAGAATCTAACGAAAACAAACTCTCCCATAAGATAAAATATGAGTCATGCATATGCACTTGATTATTTCTTATGCAATGTCCAACTGGAATCTGAAAATCTTTAACTCTTGTAAACAAAGTAAATAAATACTTTAAAGGACAATTCAGAACACGAAATGAGTGAAAAAACAGTTGATATAAAGTTTATTATAGTAATTCGTTACTTACGATAAACTTCAACTTTAGGAGTGATTCTAAAAACAAAAAAAAAACTTATACATTAAACTAATATAAATAATTATAGTTGATATAATTCCTTTCATCATATTTTGAGACATAACTAGTTAAAAATAATAATAAAAATAATAATAATAATAATAAATAATAATAATAATAATAATAATAATAATAATAATAATAATAATAATAATAATAATAATAATAATAATAATAATAATAATAATAATATAATAATAATAATAATAATAATAACACACACACACACAAGACACTCCTTTACTAATTCAATCCACTTTTTCTTCAGATTTGGATTCCGCAGATGCCCCGCACATTCGCCGCCATTCGTCCACTTACCACGGCCTACCATCCATCCTTGCCACAAGACCAAACCATCTCACTTTTAATTATTCTCTCATTTACTCCATTTCTTCCCACCACACAATCCCCAATATGCTCATTCCTCATTTCCTATCAATTCTTTTCTCACACCCAATTATGCCCTAAGATTGTCCATCTGAACACATTGTACTTCTTAGATCAATAACTCTTATTCCAGCCTATAGTCTTCAGATTCGCCACACAAACCAAATCATCCGTGCTATAATAGTGATAGGTAGGGAACCCTCCACGCTCTTCCATCCTCCATCATTCTAACACCATCCCCTACCACTCACACCTCTAATTTTTTCATAACCCCATCCATTTACAAATTGAATAGCCAAGGAGACATGACACATCCCTGCCTCACTCCGCTATTAATATTAAACCAATCACTTTCGACTCCATTTATTCTTACACACGCTTCACTATCGCCATACATACTTTTGATTCCATTCAGAAGCTACTTCACTAACATCTGCCATAGAGCTTCCTTATTAATCCTTTTATCATGCGCCTGTTGCAAATCCATAAAACCTAAATACAATATACTTGTTATATATATATATATATATATAATATTTATATATATATATATATATATATATATATATATATATATATATATATATATATATATATATATATATATATATATATATATATATATAAATATATATATATATATATATATATATATATATATAGCAGAATATATATAAATATAAATATAAAAAATAAATATATATATATATATATATATATATATATATATATATATATATATATATATATATATATATATATATATATATATATTGGATTTTTTTGAAACTCTCTCCTTTCCAGTTAATTTGTTGCGGCACCAAGTGACATTAGCTAATTATCACAATCTGAATCTACCATTGCATACAAGACGCTGAATATATTGGCACAATGATTTTTCCTGTATGGAAAAGGGAAAAATGTTATTAGAAGTGATCGAAAAAAAAATTTAACATTACCCAATATATTATGGTTTAATGAAATACACTTAAATGAGAATGGTAGGAAGGCTAAGGAAGGTGAATGATTTCAGAGAGGAGAGATGTATGTGTATAAGTAATACATTCTTTGAACACAAGATTGTCCAAAAGTATACGAGAGTTGGTGTAGGCAGATGGATTGTGGATGGGAATATCAATTTCATATAATAATAATAATAATAATAATTACATCTTACATCCGCTCCCAGGAAGGCTCATGAGCCTGTCAGCACGGTCAGCCTCTTCCACTCTCCTCTATCCTCCAAGACCTCTTTTCACACTCTCCGCCGTGTTTCTGGCCACCACTTACAGAGCTTTTGACTGAGCCGTTCTGTCTCTTAGCCACTCTCTCATTTTTACTGTCTTTCCCTTCACCGCTCCTCTAACCTCTTCATTCCACCATCGTGTATGTCTTTTTCGCGTTCCTCCTATCCATCTTCTTCTGAGGGTTTCATCTGCTGCTTTCATTACTACATTCCGAATGTCATCCACTATCTCCGCATTCATCATCTGTTCCATGTTTACATTCAATCTTTCTTCATATTCTTGCCTTTTTCCCTGCTCTTTCAGTACCTCTATTTTAATCACGCTCCTCTTCTCCCCCGCCTGCAGCCTCTCCACCTTCATTCTTAAATCCGCCACCAGCAATCTGTGATCAGAGTCCAAAGACACTCCCGGCAATACTTTTACATTTTGTACTATTCTTCTATGACCGATTTCTGGTCAAATTTGTCTGTTGTGCTATTCCACCTGTACCTTGTAAACCTGTGTGAATCTCTCTTCTTGAAAAAACTGTTCATGATTTTCATATCCTTTCTCATGCAGCAATCTATCAAGGCCTCTCCCTCCACGTTCCTGACCTCCTCTCCATACGGCCCCAATATCCTCTCCACTTCACTTCTTCTCCTCCCCACTCTTGCATTAAAATCTCCCACCAGCACAAATATTTCATTTTCTCTTCTTCCCACCTCCACCCTCTCTTCCATCATTTCCATAAACTCTCTTTTTTCCTCCATTGTGTGCCCCTGCTGCGGTGCATACACCTGAAAAAGGTATAATTTTTTCCTTTTCATCTTGAAAGTGCATGCCATAAGCCTCTCATGTATACCCTCCACACCCTGTAAAAATGGAGACATCTTCGGTCCCACTATCATACCTACTCCGTGCTTCCTGACTCCCTCCTCCACACCTTTATACATTAACACAAATCCTCCTCCCAAATCTCTGCCCCTCTCCTCTCCCCTCACCCTCATTTCCGCCAGTCCCATTACGTCTATCCTCCTCTCCTCCATCACATCCAAGATCTCCTCCTCCTTTCAACTGTATGTAGCTACATTTAGTGAAGCACATCTAAATTTGTTCAAAGAATTGTCCTTATTCATCGTTTAAAGGGTCTGATTCCAAAAGGTGTGTGTGTATCCGAGGCTAGTCCTTGAGAATTGCAAGCTGGTTCTTTCAGGCAGCGGCTTGCTATGGCTGTCCTGCCCTAGTCATTGCTTCGTTAGCGTTATCCAGGGTGAACGACGAGGATGTGGAGTTGGACTTCTCACCCCAATAATAATAATAATAATAATAATAATAATAATAATAATAATAATAATAATAATAATAATAATAATAATAATAATAATAATAATAATAATAATAATAATAATAATAAATAAAGAAGACTGTAAGTCTTCTTTATACTCTTTATACAATTTAAGAGGGGCATAAACTGAATTGTAATGGTTAATTTCAGAGAAGAGTAAGTTTCCCAATATTAATTCTTTATAAATTTATATTAAGTTCACTTACAAATAAAAATGAAGCTTTAAACTTTTTTTTTTTAAAGTAAATATTCAAAATTCACATATCTTTAAATTCACTCTATTATTTTCCTTCATCATATTAAACTATGTGAATGGTTTCCACTGACAATATTTCTTGCACAAAGCAGCTGTGTACTTTGATTTACAGATCCAAGTATTAAGGTTTGTACTTAAACAATTATGAAAACTTTATATTCAATAACTTCAAATGGTCAGAGATTAGATTTAAATTTATTAGTTAACAAAACTGATTGTGTCATCTTCACAAAATATCCAATAAATAATCAGTTTCATGTAGCCATGTATGGCAAGTAATTCAAATATACCACTTTTTTTCATGGAAATAATATTGTGTTATATTTACACCAACAGGTAATTTCATATGTAAATTTTAAAAATGATAAAGGTAAAACTAAGAAATGAAATAAAATAAAATAAGAAATAAAATTATTTTTAATACAAATTTCATAGTAACATACCTGGATTTTCAATCTCACTCAACTGATTTTCATCAATAATGGATTCAACCATTGATGATTGTTCACACACTTTTATGAAATTCCAAATTCTGAAAAAAAAAAAAATAAGAAATATATATATATATATATATATATATTGAAGCGGCGCACGAAAATGCGAAAGTGTTTCACTTACGTCGCGGAAAACGGTTAAACACTCAAATCTGAAAGGCCGGAACGAAGTACACAGTG
>JABUQX010145036.1:35000-42434 GCA_015478945.1 Trachelipus rathkii | reverse complement strand
GGGCCTTTCTTAGGCGTGGTTACGGTAGACTCCTGCTGGAGTAAATTAGTAAGTGAATGATTGTCAAGGTTGACTGATCCCTTAAGGGGAATTGAATCATGATTGATTAATAAATTTTCTATTACTTGAGAATCAATCTCCTCAATTTCAGTCTCCGAAGAAGGTTTAACAAAGTCGAATATATCCATTGGACTTTCAGCAACCTCAACCTGTAATAATTCCTCTATAGGTTCTACTGTTGAATTTTCAATTTCGTCAAACATAGATGGTTGAGGTGGTGGCAAATGTGACCCGGTGTTTGTCTTTCGACGCTTTTTATGACGCTGCTGTTAGAGTGAATTAGTTTTTTGAACTTTTAGGGGATCTCTGTGGACAATTCATGCCCAAGTGGCTTCCTTGACAATAAGGACATCGCAAAGTAGAGTCACATTTAACTTGTTTTTCTGTCATTAGTGGGCAGTCTTGCACTATATGTCCATGTTCTTTACATCGTATGCATTGATTCTTTTCAGCATAACACTCTTCATAGACGTGCCCCCTCTTACCGCAAAATTGGCAATAAAGCCTCGATGGACAATCTTTAACATGGTGTCCTGGTGTCTTACAATATTTACAAGAAATGTTATTTCCGGCCCACCATGGTTGTTGTGTTGATGAAGATGAAGTAGGTTGTTGTTGTTGTTGTGATGTTGATTGTTGAGAGGGTTGATTTTGTTGTTGTTGTTGTTGACGATTATTCTGTTGTTGTGATATACGCCCTTTCTTAGGGGAATTTTGACCTTTATTAGATGGATAAAAAGTCCTATTTTGACGAGGTGAATTTGGAGGGACACTACTTATTATTCATATTCGGTGGAGGCATTGGTGGTTTGGCAACCACTTGTGCAAATGTTGGTACAACATATTGTTGTTGAGATACTTGTTGCATAGGCGGTTCATAGCCCGGATAGGTTAGATATCCCCGGGGTACGATATTTTGTTGTTGATTGTAATATTCTTGTGTTTGTATAGGTAAGGGTGGTAATGAATTTGGATGTGTTTGCACATTCGAAATCTCTTGGGATGGTATTTGGGAAGTTGCCGATGCTGACATATGTCCATTGTTTTTGTAACTATTATAGTGTTGCGAGATTATTTTGACTAATGCTTCCCAACTCATTGGAACTCCCGCCAAAGCAATTTCACATACAGTAATGGATGCTTGTATAAGTTGTTGTACTTGCAATGGCGTACTATTTATTAGTTTTTCACGCACCATTTTCATATTTTTCACATCTGAACCCGGGAATCCCATCTCGGCTAAACCCTGCAACCTAAGAGCATACAAGGGTATCGTTTCATGGGAAAGAATTTTCGCTTCATTAAAGTTATTAAGATGGGTTTTAACCTTCTTCCGTAAATAGTCAGTAAACCATTCAACAAGTTGCGTTCTTATAACAGTATACCCTGCATTGTTCTTCATTAATAACTCGTATACATCTTTCATATCCCCCTCCAGGTATGAACCCAGATGTGTCCTCCAACCTTCGGATGTTGATCGTGGATATGTTATTCTCGCATATTCTTCAAAACGCTGTAAGAACTGGGGAAAAGGCTCCCCATTTTCTAATGAGTATTTCCCTATAGGGATCATTCTTGTTGACTGATGGGGTATAAATCCCTCTAATAACAAGACTACTTTAGAAAGAGCCATTATCATTTGCTGGTTTTGTAGATAAATTGCTTTCAACCAATCTCCATCTGTTACATCAGATTGTGTTTGATTTACCAATGATGATGATGCATTCTCATTTGATGTAAAGGGGACAGATTGACTTTCTTGTGAGCCCTGTTGAAGTGTTGGATGTGGAAAGTTTTGTGGAGATGGCAACCTCGCCATTCTTTCCATCAACCTTTGTCCTTCAGCCATTTGTTGAGTCAGTTGCTGTTTGGTGATTTCACCACCTAAAGGGTTGTTTCTTGTAGACGGTGTAACCGTAGAAATAGTTGTTGCAAGGGTGGTGCTAGGTTTCGGTTTTACTGAACTCTGCTGTAAGTTCTTTTGTTCCAATTCTGCCGCTAATATCTGCTTTATTTCATCCGAATTCCCCCCCCCATTCAAATTCAATCCTTCCACATCAATATCTCCCAATTCATTTACTTCTCCATTCTCATTAATACCCACGTTTTCTGCCATATTGTATTATTTAAGTGGTATATGTGTAAGAATGTAAGAGACGACAATGAAAGGATGAACCGACGATAAAGGAACCGGAAACCAAACGTAATAGCACCTGGAGTTAGAACCTGATAAAATTTTGAAAAAAGATAGAAAACCGAGAAAGTCAAAGAAAAAGTAAGGAAAAGGTAGCAAGGTAGTCAAAGCAACTACGCTCTGCTACCACTTTTGTGTTGTTGAGTTGTCGGGAATGTAAAAAAAATATAAATGCCGATTCCAAGGGGAATAAAACTGTGTAGATGTGTAAGGACTCCTAAAAAGTCAACGCAGTAGAACAAACTATTTCATTAATAGCGATCGAAAAAAAAACTTTTACAGTTATATATGTTATTGTCCCACAAAAGAAAGACAAAAAAAATTAATCTTTTATATAAAAGTTGCTATACCCACTCACCGTTTCCTTCCTAATCAACGTTCCCGGCTTAAAATTATGGTAAGTGTCTTCATCAATCAATCAACAATGCATCTCATGCAAAAGCATTTAAAGAAAGGTGAGGAAGAACATGCTAAGGAATTATTTTCAGAAAACTGCAGGCTCTTTTTACTCTCCAGTGCAAACGAACATGAAAAAAATGAAATTATTGCAGGATTAATACAAATTCAGGCAGAATTATAATAGCACATATAATAAAAAAAAAGTTTAAATAAGAGGATTACCTTATATTAGACCCTTTTTATGTCTTCAAGACAAGAGGGTGTTTAAAGAAAATATAAGGTAAGTAAGTTTTCTTTATTTAATTTGTTTTATACAATTATTTTTTTTATTTTTACATATACATCATATCAAGCAAAAAAAATACTGATAGAAATATGTTTACCAATATCTCATTACTAATGCCATGTTATTCTATTCAACTATTCTTTTCCAGGACAAGTCAATAATATACAAAATTATAATACATATGCTCACAGATATGTATTATCTACCTTCTTTCCAACAGATTGGGCAAAATTACATAATTATAGTACATATGTTCACAGATATGTATTATCTACCTTCTTTCCATCAGATTGGGCAAAATTATTTGTATGTGAAGTGTTAATGAAAAGTAGGAACTATATAGGGGTAAGTATAAGTTTTCTTTGTTTAGTGAGGGTCACAACTGCTAGCAATTGTGGAAATGCTTTTTGTTATTATGATATACTTATATATGCACAATAACTTTAATCATCATTTGCTTCCCAATAAGGGTAAGGCAAAAAAAAACATTATAATCAAAACTCAATTAGATGCATAACATTTGACTTTATATAATACACAGTAAGTGGTGTCCTTTATTTACTGAATGTTTTCTTTATTTCGTTCTTTTATCACTTCGTCTTTGAGCAGATAAAAAAAACACAATTTAGAGGTAAGTTCTCTCACTTTATAACAATCACCGATATATTTGTCTATATTGTTTGCAATTCAATGGTGATGTTATGGTTATAGACGCAAAGAAAATTTCACCATTAAAATTTCACCACAAAGTATTTATAAAATAGTACAATATTGAAAGATTATTAATTCGTATTAAATATTATATTCCAAATTTATAACAATTACTTAATTTCTACCTTGGGCATTATGATGCAGTATATGAAGAGAGGGTAAAGGATAGTTAAGTCTACAACTTTGGTACAAAGGAGTAGTGGTAATCCAAAAAAAAGTATTTCAACCAAATTCCGATGACAAAGATAGATGAAAGGTCTGACGACCCAATTTCTAATCTAAAAAAAAATTGGAAAGAATATGATCCTTGGTGAAAAAATAAAAGGGTTCTGCACTCAACCCTGATCCTGGTAAAAATATATATATATATATATATATATATATATATATATATATATATATATATATATATATATATATATATATATATATATATATAAATATATATATATATATATATATATATATATATATATATATATATATATATATATATATATATATATATATATATATATAGATGAATTCCGTCTGAATATATATATATCTAGGTATATATATAGGTATATATATATATATATATATATATATATATATATATATATATATATATATATATATATATATATATATATATATATATATATATATATATATGAACTAAAATAATAAATTATATTCATTTTTCTTAGGACCTAAAATCATAAATATTACACGAGATAATACATCCCTCAAGACAACGCGGAATGATAAATAAAGTTGGCCCCCCAACTCAGACAAATCTTAATCGATTATCTTGAGGATAGAAAAGTTGAGTGGTGTGAGAACACCGTATCCTATAAAAATTAAAAGTTTAAGTAAGTAGTACTCACGTAATTTGTATCCAAAGAAAACAAACAAAAAAAACTCTTTCTACTAACTTGAATATGAATCTAAAAACACGTAAGATTTGTAGAATTACTTCTAATGTAGAATTACGTCTAATCACATAAACAATGTGAGGAACCTGTAAGCAGTTTACAAATTACAGCTGTAAAAATAACAAAAACCTTCTTATCCTTTCTGTAGAAGTGAAACTCTACAATATATATATATATATATATATATATATATATATATATATATAATATATAAAAAATATATATATATATATATATATATATATATATATATATATATATATATATATATATATATATATATATATATATATATATATAATACTGTTACCTAAAAATAACCCATTTTTCATATTTTCGGTTATAACTATTAAATTATTTTACATATCTTACTTTTATAATCATTTCTTATAACGGCTAGGCCTAGGCTATATAACCCAGTAAAAAAAATTTATTTGGCTTTAAAACTTTTGTAATTATTTAGACCAAAAAAATAAAAATAACCCGCCGTTTGCAAATGTAGCCCACTTGTATGACAAAAATAACCCATCCCCAAAAACCCTCTCTAGAGTGGCAATATGCTGTTATTAGTTATTAGAAGTATGTTACACGTTATTTTAATTAAATATAAATGAAAATAAAGAAAAAAAAAAAACATCAAATTTAAAATAAGAAAATCAAAATTTTAATTACCTTAAAATAAATGAATTATGTATGTTGTTGGAGCTGGTTAATTGTATGCAGACTTTTGTTTCTTTTACTTTCTAGCACCCCACCTGCGTTCGTGGGTACTTTCCAATGCTGGCCTACTTTCCTGAGGTACTTTCCAGCTACTTTCCATATTTCACATATATTCCTGAGCTGTTTTTCGTATGATGTCATTGCCTTTTAGACTGATGTCATCCCTCATGAACGTTTGTGAGGCTCAGCTACTTTCCTGAGCTACTTTCATGTATGTTCCTGAGTGCTCATGTACTTTCATGAGATTTTTTAACCCACTGCCACCCCTACCACCCTATGTTCTATCCTTCAATACTATGACATCATCACTCAGCTACTCCAAGCTTTCCTACTTTCATGTACTTTCCTGAGCGTTTTTCATATGATGTCATCACTTAGCTACTTTCCATGTTTCCACCTACTTTCAATGCTTCTAGCTGTTTTCATGTACTTTCCTGAGCGTTTTCTGTATGATGTCATCACTCAGCTACTTTCCTGAGCGTTTTCTGTATGATGTCATCACTCAGCTCCTTTCCTGAGCTACTTTCCATGTTTCCAGCTACTTTCCAAGCTACTTTCAATGCTTCTAGCTGTTTTCATGAATGTTCCTGAGTGCTCATGTACCTTCCTGAGCATTTTCCGTATGACGTCCTCACTCAGCTACTACTTTCCTGAACTACTTTCCATGTTTCCAGCTACTTTCCAAGCTACTTTCAATGCTTTTAGCTGTTTTCATGTACATTCTTGAGTGCTCATGTATTTTCCTGAGCGTTTTCAGTATGATGTCATCACTCAACTACTTTCCTGAGCTACTTTCCATGTTTCCAGCTACTTTCCAAGCTACTTTCAATGCTTCTAGCTGTTTTCATGTACGTTCCTGAGTGCTCATGTACCTTCCTGAGCATTTTCCGTATGACGTCATCACTCAACTACTACTTTCCTGAGCTACTTTCCATGTTTCCAGCTACTTTCCTAGCTACTTTCCATGTTTCCAGCTACTTTCATGAGTGTTTTTCATATGAAGTCATCACTGAGCTACTTTCATGTACGTTCGTGAGGCTTATGTACATTCCTAGCTATTTTTTTTTTTTTTTTTTTTTTTTTTTTTTTTTTTTTTTTTTTTTTTTTTTTTTTTTTTTTTTTTTTAGACCCCACACTAAAAGATTAGAAAAAAGAACCATACAGCATGTTGTTAGGAGCTATAGCGCATATACATGCACATTTTCAATTAATTTGGAAGTGGGCTATTTTTATCATACAAGTGGGCTATATTTGAGGTTCACTTTGGAAGGTATGTGTGTGTTGAAGGGTTGCATAAAATTTCTTGAAATTTGCTGTGGGATGAGATGAAAGATGGGACTAACATAATTTAATTAAATATTAACATAATTTACAGAGTTCTTAATGCAGCATTGGCTGCAAAAGTCCCAAAAATTCACTCCCAAGTCCCTTTAAATTGTGTGAAAATTTTGAAATTTTTTAAAAATTTCCCAAAATTCAAAAAATCAACTTCGAACAATTATAACACCTTTTTTCACTCATACTCGATGGGATTAATAGGTGCACCAAATTTTTTGGTTCTACGCCTCATATATACTGAGATACAGAGTGGGCTATTTTTACGTAACCAAAACAGGTGAGTTACATTTAGGTAACAGTACTATATATATATATAGGTTTGACGAAGTGATTTTGGATTTTTGTGCAGTTGACAGCCAAAAATCTCTCAACACCAAACCATTACAAAATGTTTCTGTTCAAACCAAAGATGTATTTCTAAAACGCAAACTGGCTTTTTTTTAAAATGCTTTCCTTAGAATGTGAATCATTTTCACGAAAATTCCAAACGTCAGACCCACTTGGTTCATTCCTGTTCACAGATTTACAATATCTCATACTAAATATTATGGAAAGATTTCTTAAGTCCAGTAAAATGCCTGCTACAACAACTAAGCTTTTTGTATTAGATTTACATGACAAAGACAATTTGCGTGATGTAAAAGGTATTAATCTTGGATTTCAAACAAAAAAAAAAACTTCTCAAAGAAGTCACTTCGAATGAAAGTAATATCCTAAAATTCAAACTTGAATGCCAGACTGTGCTAATCAAAATGACAGAAAAGATATTAGAAAGATGTCCTCTGAAGTACAAGCCTGTCCAAGGG
>JABUQX010145036.1:20000-22500 GCA_015478945.1 Trachelipus rathkii | reverse complement strand
TAGTACTCATTTATATAAGGGTAAGGGAGAAAAGGGGGAACGAAATTATAGGGGAATTAGTTTGTTGAGTGTTGAAGGGAAGATATATGCTGGTATTTTGTCGAAAGAGTGCGTCGAGTGACTGAAGGACTGATTGGTGAAGAACAAGGTGCGTTTAGGAGTGGTAGAGGATGTGTGGATCAAATCTTTACATTGAAACAAATGATTGAGAAAATGAGGGAGAAGAAGAATAAATTGTATTTAGGTTTTATGATACAACACAGGCGATGATAGAGTTGCTAATAGGAAGCCGTTATGGCAGGTGCGTTAGTGATATATGTTGGTGGTAGGCTTCTAAATGGAATCAAAAGTATGTATGACGATAGTGAAGCGTGTGTAAGAATAAATGGTGTCAATGGTGAGTGGTTTAGGATTAATGAGTAAGGAGGGTTGTGTTATGTCTCCTTGGTTATTCAATTTGTATATGGATGGGGTTATGAAAGAATTCGAGGTGGGAGGCAGGAAATGGTGTTAGAATGGTGGAGAATGGAGATGAGTGGAGGGTGCCCTACTCTATTATATGCGTGGATGATTTGGTTCTGTAAGGAATCTGGAAGAGAGTTTGAGAGATTGGTAGAGAGATTTGGCAAGGTGAAAAAGGAGGGGCTTGAAAGTAAACGTGGATAAGAGTATGGTTGTGAGTGAGGACACTCCTCAGTGTGAAGTTATGTTAGATGGTGAGCAGCTAGAACAAGTGTCTGAGTTTAAATATTTAGGGTATATGTTGGATGAGAAGGGAACGGACGATGCAGAGTGTAGTAGGAAAGTTGTGAATGGCAGGAAGGTGGTTGGTGCAATGTAAAGGGACTAAGTCTTGAGTGTGCTAGGGTCTTACATGAGGGTATGTTGTTACCTGTGTTATTGTATGGTAGTGAGACTATGGTCTGGAATAAGAAGTATAGATCTAAAGTTCAATGTGTTCAGATGGACAATCTTAGGGGTGTGCTAGGTGTGAGAAGAATTGATAAAATGAGGAATGAACGTATTAGAGAGTGGTGTGGTGTGAAGAAAGGGGTAAATGAGAGAATAAATGAAAGTATGTTGAGATGGTTTGGTCATGTGGAAAGGATGAATGAAAGTCGGTTGGTTAAGCGGATGTATAGTGGAGAATGTGTTGGGAACCGACCGGCTGGGAGACCGAAGAGAAAGTGGATTGAGTCGGTGAACGAATGTCTGAAGGAGAGAAATGTGAGTTTGGCAGAGGCGAGAGTAAGGGTGCATGATAGGAGAGAATGGCGGGGTTTTGTATGGGGCATGGTTGTGACCCACCTGGGCCAGAGGGGGATGCAACCTCTACACTGGACGATTTACCATAGTGTGAGGGTCCACCGCGGTCCCATGATGCTCTAGGTAGGGTGGATTTTCTGTCTGTGACGAGCTCTCACTAATTAATGGTACAGAGGGGGCGGTAAGGCTGGGCTTTCTTTTCGACGTTTGTCATGTTCTCCTACTGCTTTTCTTTTCCGATGCTTGTACAGCACCTTACCCCCAATCTTGGGGCAAAGAGGAAGGTGAAGAAAAAAGAAAGAAAAGAAATATATATATATATATATATATATATATATATATATATATATATATATATATATATATATATATATATATATATATATATATATATATATATATATATATATATTTCAGAAAGCTATGATTCAATGTTGAATGGCTTGATTTTAAAAATACAGTATATAACTAGAAAAATAATTACAGCAAAACGCAAACTATATGGTATGCCTTATCAGACAAAAGAAATTAAAAATATTTTACATGTCACCTTTAATTAAATATATTATTATTTTTTAAATAATGATTAGTAGTAGCATTGTGCTAAAATGAAAAGCTTTTAAAAAAACATTATTCGAAACTTGTTAGGGAGAGTGACAAAGCACTGAATGAAAGTTACCCACAAAGGAAAGTTACTGCGCTCCGAACGGAAATTGTACCCGGTAGAATAAACAGTCTCCCACAAACATACACACTTAAATCTAAAACAACTACAGCTAGGATCTGACACTACAATCTACGACTGGGAAGGATAGTTAGTTTTGGAATATTTCTAGTCTATTCGTTTCGCTATTAGTAATCTCCTAACGGTAATCGTGTTACTTACCAGAACTGACAAAGTCGACCTCTCCAACAATTCTCCGATAAACGTGCTACACGATCTCTGAATTCAATTTCCACTGATGAACCTACACCACTGAGAAGGCAAGAATTCCACAAACAACAGAGTTTATTTTCTGAAAAAACGAAAACCGGTAGTCTGTTATTTAATTTATTAATTCTTAACTTTTAAGGGGGGCTAACTAAATAAATCAAGGGCAAGCCCTGCAGTTACTGTATGCGATTAAATTTATATTATGTATATACAGAGATACAGCAAGATCCTGATATTGAATTATCAGCAAGGTTCTATATTGCTATGCAATTATAAAATTGATAAAAATCCAAAGTTGTC
>JABUQX010145036.1:10000-17500 GCA_015478945.1 Trachelipus rathkii | reverse complement strand
TTAATTCTTACTGTTATCAAGGTTTTATATTTTAGGGTACTTACAAATTTGGCATCTGGACTTATTTATATTTATTTATTTTAAAATTTTTATAGGATCCTGACCCCTTTGATGACCAGCACCCAGTTCTTCAAACCTGAATGTGCATTGGACCAGATATTGAGAGCTCTCTTCAAAAAAAAGATGTGCTTTTGTTACGCCAAAGCTTGTTTAATCATTATCTTAGAGTTCATACTTTACTGGGCTTGGACTTCATAAGAACTCTACAGATTTAAATACAGCTGCTTGTCGGCTCTTATTAGATTTGCTTCATGGTTTAGATATTCCTCAGGTAATATTCAATATATATATATATATATATATAACATATATATATATATATATATATAACATATATATATATATATATATATATAATAATATAATATATATATATATATATATATATATATATATATATATATACATATATATCTCTCTCTGTCTCTCTCTCCTTCACCACAAACAATAAACTAAAATTCCTAAAAATAATTACAAAAAGTAAAAAATTGCCTGATAAAAATTATACATTAAAACTTTTATAAAAATAATCCGCAAAAATGACAAAAATTATTAAGGATACAAGCTTTGGAGCCAGAACTTGACTCCCTCTTTCAAGCGATAGAAGATGCCACGAATACAAATGATTAAAAGGTGAAAGAAAAAAATTAAAACCATGGTGTGTACGGATGAAACATGGCAGCTATGTCAGAGAAGTCATCGATCAAAGAGATGGTTTGTTCTTCTTATAAAAGGGTTGTTCTTCAATATTTTTAGTAAATCAATGTTCAAAGATCATTATTATATTTATAACTATTCAATGTTTCATATCATGAAAGATTTAATACCTAGGTTGTCTTTATTCTTGGAGCAGCAATTTGGGCACTACCATATTTGTGTGATGATTTTTATGTTATGCACATAATAAGCTAATTTAAATCATTCATTCTCAAACTATAAACGTTTTGATATTTCCTCCATTTCAAATCAGTTGTTTCACCTATATAAACTTTTTTGCATCCTCCACATTCCACTTTATACACTCCACTGTTAGTATTTTTATTTTTAAGAATTGGTTTCAGTAAGTTTTTCTATGTAGTTGGCACTGATTGTACCAGATTCACATTATTTGAGATATACTTTGCTTTAGAATCTAAAATACTGGTCTAATTTAATAATTTCTCTGTTTGAAGATTTCGCCCCCAATATCAAAAAATTTCTTTGTGAATGCTAAAGTCCATTTGATGAAAAAATCAGTGTAATTTAATGTCTTGAAAAACGTTTTCAATATATTTTATCTCATTGTCTAAATAGTGAGGACTGCATATTTATAGCTCTTAAAAAATTGACCTGCTTACCTTTCTTAATATAGGTAGAATGGGATGAATACCATCTGCATATATGAATCTGTAGTAGCTTAGAGGTTTCTATGTACTTTAAACTTTGTGATCATCAGATCTCGTACAAAAACATCAAAAGACGAATTTCATCTAGACACCAAGTAAAACAATTAGAAGGTAAAAATCCATTTACCATAACTAATAAATCTTCCAGGTTGAATTTATTATTGATTATCACAATAACATCGTCTATATATCGTACCCGTGTTATTAAGTAAAATACTAACGGTGGAGTTTATAAAGTGGAATGTAGAGGGTGCAAGAAAGTTTATATAGGTGAAGCAACTGATTTTAAAAGGAGGAAATACCAACATCTGTATAGTTTGAAAATTGATGATTTAAATTCAGCTTTGGCTATACATAGAAGATTGGAAAATCATCACATAAATATGGATAGTGCAGAAATTATTTTCCCTATAGCTAAAGATAACCCTAGAAAGCTGTTGGAATCTTTTATGATAAGGAATACTAATAATATAAATATGTTCTTTTAACATTGATTTACTAACAAATAATATTTTGAAGAACAACTTTATAAGAATAAACTCTCTTTGATTGATTTTGACATAGTTTACCACGCGGTCAACTTTATGCCCTTTAGTCCCCAGGACCAAACGTGAGATCTGGTAATGAGATATTTTGAAATCAGGTCAATTTACCCGAGTCCGTGAATTCCCTATAATAATTATAATAATAATAATAATAATAATAATATATATATATATATATATATATATATATAATAATATATATATATATAATAATATATAATATATAATAATAATAAATATATATATATATATATATATATATATAATATGTAATAATAATATATATATATATATATATATATATAAATATATATATATATATAAAATATATAAAATATATATATGTATATATATATATATATATATATAATATAATAATATCAACATATATATATATATATATAACATATATATATGTATATATATATATATATTTTAAATATTGCATATTAATCACAATTATATAAGATGTAAAATAAAGAAAACATTTAATGGGAGAATTAAGTGCTGCCTTCTCTGGAATGAGGAATACGCAGATGCTTTGAGACAGCTATCCTCAACCAAAAGTTGGGTTCGAGGCAGTTACTAAAAGCAACCGAGCTCCCTTCAAGGCGACGTCCCAGATGTCCAGCCTGTCCTATCCCTTGTTCTTTATATTGTAGATGTTAAAATATTGCATATTAATCGCAATTATATAATTATATTATATTATATTATATTTACCATCTTCGATATAATTTTATGCAATATTTAACATCTAAATATAAAGAACGAGGATAGGACAGGCTGGACACCTGGTGATGATATCGGCTTTAGAAGAGACTAGTTCTTTAAAACTGTTCGTGAACCCAACACACTATAGGTTTAAGGATAGCTGAAATTAAGTAAGCACTGGGTATGTGTCTCATTACGGCATGCGGTGGTTCAATCCCAGAGAGGCGGTAAATTATTTGCCTGAAAAAAATAATTTTTTTTTTTCTTTATTTATATATATATATATATATATATATATATATATATCTCTTATATATATATATATATATATATATATATATATATATATATATATATATATATATATATATATATATATATATATATATATATACTATATATATATATATATATATATATATATATATATATAACAATATATATATATATATATATGAACTAGGTTCAGTACAAGTACTTGTGCTTGTACTTAAGGCCATTAAGGTACCTCTTATTGCTTGCAGTTTCTAAAACCAGTGTACTTGTACTTGCACCTTTGTACTTGAAACACACCTTGTTCTTCAGCCAATCCAGTCCTTCAGTCACTCGTGCCACTCTTTCGACAAAATACCATATACCTTCCCTACAGCCTCAATGAAACTTATTCCCCTATAATTTCTACGGTTCCCCTTTTCTCCCTTACCCTTATATAAAGGTACTATTTTCTCTCCTCCAATCCCTTGGGTCTCCACCTCCATAACGCTTTATTATTTAACTTAAATCAGTAAATCTATCTCATCTCTCATTCAGATCGACTTCCACTAGTAATTTCATCTATACCTGCAGATTTACCATTCTTCAACTTTCTCACTCTACCATTACCTCCTCCTTATAATAACCTCATCCCCCAAAATACCTATTCCTTCTTGCCATCAACAACCCACACTTCACTATCACCTCTTACATTACTATTAATATTATACAGATTTTCAGTGTTCTTTCCACACTCCCTCATCCATTTCATCAGTTACAAAAGCACCATCCTATTCATTATTCTAAGCAGATTCCCTTATTCTCATTCTGTAACCTTTAGCTTCAGCTTCCCGGAAGGAAGCTCCACTGTTCACTTGTGGTCCCCATTCATCCCCTCCTTCCAAACTGTTCATTTACCTCTTCTTTTCCTCCTACATATGCACCTTTTGTTCCACCAATTAAGTAATTCTTCTTTTCCCAGATTGAAATTGATTTCTCTAATAAAAATTTCAATTTCTTTAAGAATTTCACTTTTTTAGGGCCACTGATTTTTCTTTTTTTCTTTTTACACTAACTGACTCGCTATCACTTTCACTTTCTTCAAACTTATAAAAGCTAAGTAACTTTACGGTAATTTCTTTCTTAATGCTCTGATGATTTTGAGGACTGCAGGCAGGCCTAGTTATTGTAGATAATACTATAGCTTCAACAGACGAGCAACTCCTGGCTTCTTCTACTGTACTGCTACTACTATTATCACTTTCTACCTTCAATTATTTTCATATTTCTTTAAGCATCCATTTTCTACTCAATTGTCTTATTTCATTGAAAATAAAGTCAGTTCCAACCTATCTTGGTTCCTACAGTACTTAACCAATTATCTTGCTTTGTTATCTTGGTGCTCTACTGATCCCTTTCTCTTCCTTTTTGTTCATTAAATCTAAACTTTAATGCCTTCTTCAGCTCTTCTTTTTAGGTCGAACTCTTGCTGTCATCCTCAAGAATCGAGAGATATGCTGGAGAGCTCAAATATGTAAAATAATTGATGATATAATTGATTTTGCCTTATAGTTTCTCAGTAACCATGAGAAATGGTTGCCAAAAACTCTTAAATTTTCAAGTATTGCTGTTCTTCAACATTCAATGCTTAAGCTAATTGATTGTTCTATATCTCTAACTTACAGGGTCTTTTCAAGCATTCGAATTCTTTCTAGAATCAATAACATGCTATTCCACCTTATATGCTATCTTGAATTGGCATAAGTGAGCTTGCAAGATGTGGATCCAAGTCTCTTTGTATTTTAAGTTCATTACAGCTTAAAAACTGGAATGATTAAAATGTGTACAAATATTCCCTACATTTCTTTTTATTAAATACACTATTCTTTGAGAGAAAATAAGGCATCTTTAATAACAAATTGAATTTTATGAATAAAACAAAAAAACTTGTGTATCCTGCTAATCAGTTCCAAGTTTCATATTATATGCTCCATCTCGAAAGAAGGATCAAATGGATTTTGTTGGGAGGGAATTTCCTAATTATTCATCATAATTTAAAAACTCATAGTGATTTTAATTTCAGAATAACCTGAGAAATACTTACAATGGAGTACACAGTCCATTTTTATAAATTCGCTGGAAGCCAGAGTGCAGTTAAATAAATAAATGACTCGTTTGATTATTTGGCTCTCTATATAGCCTTTATTAAATGACTCTGATCAAATCATCATTCTTCTCGAATAACGAGGCATAATTTCCTGTATGAAGTTGGTAACATCTCTACAAAAATATTTTCTACTAGGAATATGATATTTTGGTTGAAAATGGGCAATAAGTTCTATGAATCCATTCTCTTCTGTGACTGTGAATAGTTAGTTACTCATTGCGATAAAATTTATTATTTTCTGTGATTTGGGGTCATTGATATGCCAAATCTTTTTTGGGGAGAAACTCTCCTAAAAACTCACTTATCTCACGGCTTGGATCTATTGCTCTTTTGTGGTTTCCCCTGTTCTAGAAATGCACTCTTCCTTTTACTATTAGAACTTTGGACTTCCAGATATTCCTCTATGACGATGATTTTCCATATGTTCGTAGTGGCATTGTACTAAATATAAGATTTTATGTTGAAAAATTATATAAAATATTTTTTTTCATATTTCTTTATAGTTAAAGGAAGAAGTTCATAAGAAATTCCAGTTCCGGCTGGAATTTTTCGATTCCCGGCTAATTCTGGTTCCAGCCGGAACTGAAAATTTCAAATATTACACCTGTATATATATATATATTATATATATATATATATATATATATATATATATATATATATATATATATATATATATATATATATATATATATATATATATATATATATATATATATATATATATATATATATATATATATATAATATATATATCTGCCTGCTATTCTCACTCTCTCTCTACCCTCTCCTGCACTTGCTGCTACCATATATATATCCACCTTCTTTCAGACTGGGGGTGGGTTAGGTCATGCACCAGAACAATAGGGAGTATGGAAAGAATATGGCGTAAGAGTTAAAAAGAAAGCCCTGGCCTTATGGCCACCTTTTTTATACCCTTTAGTGAACTGTCAACTCAACATCTAGGCTTTCTGTTCGTGAACCCTCTTTCCTCTGTCAGATTATCCCTTGTCCCAGGTGGTGCAACCATGCCCCTCACCAAAGCCCCGCTCCATTCCTCTCAGTATAACTTGCCTTTCTTCTCGCCTCACCTGACTCCCATTTTTCTCCTCCAGCCATTTCCTTTACCAAGCTCAATCCACTTTTTCTTTTGTCTCTGAGCCTTTCAATTCCCAATTCACTCACCACTAGACATTCACTTAACCAACTGACTATCATCCATCCTTTCTACTTGACCAAATCATCTCGATGCCTTTTATTTATTCTCATTTACCCTTTCTTCACCACACAACTCAACAATCATTCATTACTCATTTTGTAGATTCTTTCACACCTAACGGCCTTTCATCTGAACACATTGTACTTTGGATCTATACCTCTTATTCCACCACAGTTTCATTACTATACATTAATACAGGTAATAACATATACTCTCATGTCAGGATCTAGCACACTCAAGACATTTCTTTTACATTCATCAAGAATTTAATTGCTCTATTCGCCTAATACCATTGAAGGGGTTAAATTCTGGGTGAACTAACCATCATAATAGATAAAATTTTGAGTGTTAGACGGATGAGCGTTGTCACGATGAAGTGGCGTTTCTTCGGAGGCTGCTAGGTTTTCATCAGTGGGGCTACGAAGCTGACCTCCTGCCCCAGGCGCCACAGGACTCCCCAGTGACAGTCTGCTTGAAACTTACTCCAACTCTCCGGTCTGAAATGATGTCGGGTCGGCTGTCGGGTGAGGCTAGGTGTGCGCACGTGAGTCACTGAGAAAGGCTTCGACCTCCTGTATTCTTACGGCAGTTGGTCACGCCAGAAGCTTGAACGGTACCAGGCGGCGGGATGGCGAACAAATGCTTGCCAACAGAAAAACTTAATTTGATGGATGTTCGGTGATTTGATGGGTGTTCAGGAATCAAATTTGGCGTGGCTGCTTGTTGGTGTTCGTTGTGCCACAACAGTGGCACGTGTCACTCCGGTTGGTCACCAATTTGAAGGGGTAAGGTGAAGTCTCAAAACCACCTTCAATATCTTCGTGAATCTTTTTAATTAGTATAATTTAATATTTATTTTTAAAGTTTTTATTTGATCTTATATGTTCAAAATATTCTTTCAATTACACACAAGGAGAATGAAAGCTAAATTATAACTATTAGTAATATAATAAGTATTGAATAACAAAAATTAATAAATTATTATAAATGTTCAGTAGGCTGGGTACAATTAGGTTTTATGATTATAAGTAAATTATACAATTAGTAAATTGTAATATAATAAATGAAGATATTATAATGATTAGACAAATATATATGTAAATAGTCATACAAGTTTGTATTGCCACACTTAAGAACTTTTTCAAGTTAATAAAAGAA
>JABUQX010145036.1:0-2500 GCA_015478945.1 Trachelipus rathkii | reverse complement strand
AGCACACGGGATTTTTTTTCGGGGGGGCCAGACAAAAATCGTTTCTTATATATATATATATATATATATATATATATATATATATATATATATATATATATATATATATATATATGTATGTATATATATATATATATATTCTTCTTCATATGTATATATATATATATATATATATATATATATATATATATATATATAATTTAACCTCTGGATTTTATGTTATAAACGGATATGATACTTAAAAATGCTTAGTGTCTAAAAAATTTCGGGGGGGGCCATTTGGAAATACGTCTAGCACTAAAAGGAAAAGCCCACGAAATATGTATAGATTTAGAAAGAGAAGAGTTAAAAAAGGATAAAGAGGGAGTAGCATTGATATTAAAAACCCTGGATGCAGTATATAAAAAAGACAGTAGGATGGATAAATTGGAGAAAACCATGAAACTATTCAGAATTGAAAGAAGAAAAGATGAAACCATGAAAGATTATATACTAAGATATGAAAAATATTCCAGGGAATGTGAAAATGCGGGAGGTGGTAAAATGTCACAGGAAATGAAAGGAAGTCATCTTCTGGGACAAGCAAAATTGAATTCAAATGATCTTCATGTAGCGTTGGGAGCCTGCGGCAAGGAAGAATATAGTTATGGAAATATTAAAAATATACTCACGCACGTATTTTCTTTCAGGAACAAAGGAAAAAGAAGAAATGAATAAAAAGCTTGTTGGATGGAAGGAACCGAAGAATCCTGTTAACGAAAATATGGAACTATTGCTAAATGTTTCAAGTGCAGATCGGAGCACATTAGTGAATAAATATCCGAAGGAGATAAGAGAATATGTTATATTTGCAATTCAAGTGAACATTGGGCAATAGATTGTCCAAAGAACTGGAAGAATAAAGGAAAAATAGAACAAACAGAAAGAAATGAAGGTAATAAAAGAGAAGAAATAAGATACGTCTGGAAAATGAACAATGATGAAGAACAATAAAGTTTAGAGGAACTGCAAGATGAAATATACAGCATAATAGACTCCGGAAGTGCAAGAACAGTGTGCGGTAATTTTTATATGGAAAGAATTTTAAGTAGATTAACTAAAGAACAAATTGAAGAAATGAACAATAAAGCTATAGAAGATCACACTGTGTTTCATTTTGGAGAAACAGTATGTAAAGGGATAAAGAATGTAGATATACCTACAAAATTAATGAGAAACAAAGTGAGTATAAGAACGACAATAATAGAAGGAAACGTTTCCTGGTTGATTGAAAAAGAAACTTTAGAGAAAATAGGAGCAATAATAGACTTCGAGAAAGGAATAGTTATAGCAAAATGTTTTTCAGACTACATAATACCATGTAAAGGGAAGAATGAAAAACATCTGAAGATTTCATTGATTAAGAAACTGGAACCGCACAAGATGTGGCTTGGAATAGACAGGGAATGGTGGACCAACAAGGAAATAATTGGAAAAAGAATAGAAAAATTGCATTTACAATTCGGACAAGCTAGTAGTGGAAAATTAATTGGAATTTGCAATGATGCATATAAGAAGAATGAAGAGTATCAAAGATTTAAGAAGACCTTGGAAGAGAAAATAATAGAAATAGTAGGCAAGTGCGATACATGTATAAAATATAAAAGAACACCAGCTAGGCCAATAGTTGGAATGCCTATGGCAAAACAGTTTAATGAAGTGGTGGCGCTTGATTTAGGAGAAATAGAAAATAGAAGATTTTTAATGATGGTGGATCTAGCAACGAACTATTGTCAGGCTGCATGGATAAAAGATAAAAATCCACTTACAGTGGTAAAAGCATTTATGGGAAAGTGGCTGTCGGTACTCGGAACACCTAGGAAAATTTTATCAGACAATGGATTGGAATTCCAAAATGTGGAAATGAAAATCCTAACGGAAAAATTTGGAATCACCATTATGGCAACTCCATCAGAAAGTCCCTGGAGTAATGGAACATGTGAAAAGATGGTGGGACTAGTGAAAGATGGAGTGAGGAAATTGAGAGAGGATACTACGAAAAACTGGGATATAGCACTGATGTGGACAATAGCTGCTAGGAATAGTTTATTAATGAAAGATGGAGTATCACCGAATCAGATAGTTTTTGGAAAAAACAATTATACATCCCAGAGCATAAACAACGAGGAAATAACAATGAATGATTATGAAAATGCATACGACACACTCCTGGAGAATCTCCAAGCAAGAGAAAAGGCCAGAATAATCCACGTACAACAGGAGGCTGATAAGAGATTAAACAAAGCCTTGTCCAAGCCCATAAGACTTTATTCCATTCAGAAGCTTACCACCAACACCATATATATTATATCTAACACCTGCCATATATATATATATATATATATATATATATATATATATATATATATATATATATATATATATATATATATATATATATATTTATATATATATATATATATATATATATATAGTATATATATATATATATATATATATA
>JABUQX010145035.1:45000-47500 GCA_015478945.1 Trachelipus rathkii | reverse complement strand
TATATATTATTATTGGTTGATATATTATATTTATATATATATATATATATATACATTTAAAGTGTTGTTATTATTATTATTGTTATTACATATATTATATATATATATATATATATATATACATATACATATATATATATATATTAGATACATATATATATATTACATATTATTATTATTATATATATATATATATATATATATATATATATTATATATATATATTATTATACATATATATATATATATATATATATATATATATATATATATTTATATATACATTATTATATATTATATTAATATACATTACATATATATATATATATATATATTACATATTATTATATACATATATACATATATATTATTATATATATATATATATATATATACTTCCACATAAGTTACGAAAGTTCAATAAATAATCACGAAGTCTTCTGAATTCTAAATCTCTTCCAAGTCACAGGTGGACTTTAACAGACTATCATTAGTCCTATACTTCTTTTCGTAAGATGTTCTTCAACAAATAGTTTCTGAATCCAGCTGCAGTCAAGCTCAATGTCTTCGAATGGCTTCAGAACATAGACGAGCCTTTCTTCGAAATAACTTCCAATGAGTTCTTTCTCAAGACACTTCTAAATTCTCTCTTCAAAGAATGATATCCCACAAGTGTATTCCAAATGAATAAATATTTATCCGACTCGAAATCTTCTTATAACTCTTTTTCGCCGTAAAATTTTATTGAAAACAGAATCCTCTAAATATAAATCACAGACGAGAGAGATGTCTCCAACTGATGAATTACAAACAAAAGATAGAACCCCGGAGAGCAAATTAACTTCTAGTTATAAACTTTTCTGTATCTAGGATGTCAGGTGTGAAGTCACCTTGTGAGACTTTCTTCCCACGAGACAATTTTATTTTCCAAAATAAAATTCTTCTTAAAATATTTTCAAAATAAAAATCTTATCCAAAATATATTCAAATAAAACGTATTTAAATTAATCAATTTCGTAAAATAAGCCAAACATCAAGAAAGAAAACAGGGTTTTTCTTTAACAAAACATTAAACTTCACATCCCAATCCTCGTCAGGTAAACGGAGGTAGTATTTTACAATCCTTTGATCGATTCGAGCCTAAATTTATACTTCTGTAAAAACAGTGCCCACCTCATCACTTTGGCGTTTATGTATTTGGTCCTCAACATACATATAAGCGGCTGGTGATCCGTCTGCAGAACGAACTCCTTCCCATATTGATAGTTGTCAAACATTCGTACCCCATATATTATGGCATGCACTTCCTTTTTCAACGTGGGAATAAGCCTCTCTCCTCTCGTAGATAGCTTTACTTGCATACGCTATATGGAACAATCCGTCGTCAAACTCCTGCAGCAGCATTGCTCCTATAGCCACATCACTCGCATCTGTTTGGAGTACGAACGGCTTAGTAAGATTGGGAAGCCGTAATATGGGTTTGCTGACCAACATTCGCCTCAGGGTCTCAAACGCTTTCTCCTGACCTATTCCACACACCACCTTGTTCGGTTGTTTATTCTTCGCTAAGTCAGTTAACGGCGCAGCTATTGTTGAGTAGTTAGGTATAAAATTCCTGTAGAATCCTGTCAATCCCAGGAATGATCTAACCCCTTTCTTGGTATGCGGCCTCTCTGCGTCTCTCATTTTCTTCACGTTGTCGTCTCAGACCGGACTACCCTTCTGTCAGCTTTCAGGCTCAGGAAATTTTAAATCTCTGACTCCAATCGCATTTTGAGGGCCTAAGGATCGCGCCCACCTCTGCCAATCTACTCAACAATTTTTTTTTCTCAGTTATATGATCGTCTCATGTTTCAGTATACACTATTATATCGCCCAGGTAACTGTCCGTACTTTTCATTACACTGAGTATCTTCCTTACAGCCCTAACCAGAGTTGTGCCCGCTCCACCAACACAAATGACATTCTTAAAAATTCTAATGCCCATCTGGCGATTACGAAGGTTGTCGAATATCTTGGTTCCTACCGGTATTTGGACAATAGCCTTTACTTAAATCGTTTTTGGAGTAGTATTTGTCTTTCGCAAATCTGGCAAATATCTCTTCAGTCATGGCCATTGGTTCGGGGTCGAATATCGTAACCTGATTTAATTTTCTGTAATCTGCGCATACCCGGTTTGATCCATCTTTCTTTTTACCATCACTATCGGAGATGCATAAGGTGAATCAGACTCCCTGATCACTCCCATTCTTACCATCTCACTGACATCATTTTTTAGTGTTTCTCTCAGAGCATAAAGTATGGAATACGAGTAACTTTTCATTGGGACTTCGGAACTTAAATTGATCTCATGTTGCACCACATCTGCATTTCCAGGTAGATCCGTAAATACATGTTTAAACTCATTTAATATCTCTTTATTCTCCGTCCTCTTTTTTTTCATCTATCTCAGGCCCCATTCCACATCCTCGACGCCTCCTTAGGTGCCTTAAGACGATCG
>JABUQX010145035.1:17500-27500 GCA_015478945.1 Trachelipus rathkii | reverse complement strand
CTCGGATCTTTTTTAACGGGAAAGGCAGTAAAAGTTTTTAATGATTTTACAGTGGAAGAATTAATAAATTATGATGATTTGAAGAAAGCACTACTCATAAGATATAACCTGACAGAGAGTGGTTATTGTGCTAAATACAAAAGTATGAGCCCTACTGATGATGATAGTCCCAGGGTATATATAAAAGGAAGATCGTCGAAATACTTAGAAAATGTAGACAGTATTAAGGTGAAAATGACCGCGGACGATCTAATTAACTTCCTCTCCACTGATTAATATATAAACACGGTGCCGAAGGAGCTTGCCACATATTTAAAAGAGAGAAAATGAAAGATATTGATGAAATAATTAGCGAGCTCAGAGAACTCTTTGGAAGCTCATAATATTAGTCTAATTTCACATCATACGCACAGTCAAAGTCACAGTAGCAACAGTCACAATAGTAATAGCAATTAGAAAGGTAGAAACAATACAAGTTATCACAGAAACGATAACAGAAAGACCACGAGCCAACACACATTACGACCTATGAATAATAATAGAACAAGGAGTAACAACGGGAATAATGACAAATTTGAACACCGTCGTAGTAGCAGTGAACCAAAAGGAATAGTTACCTGCTACAGATGTTCAAAGAGAGGGCACTTGGCACGAGATTGCAGAGCCCTATTTTAATAATAGTGGCAGAAATTTTAGCGGTTACAATAATGATAAAGGGAAGATGGAGAAACACTGGGTAAAGCGTCAGTTGATATTGTAAATAGGAAGAAAAGCCCTGATAGACTCAGGTGAAGAACCATCTCCCAGCTGATATATGCATATTATGACGCAGATGAGTACTGCACCATCTTTTACCACTACATATGGGACAGTAATGATTTCGAGTTCAGATACCCAGATAGTGGATGCAATTCAGTTGTAGTACGGGAGAAATACGTACCTAAAGAGTGTTATACAGGAACACATGCGACTAAGCGTTTGCTCGACCGTACGGTAAGAAGAGTTCACCACAAATGGTTATAGATAACCCTTATTATTTTGTAAGAAGATGACCGCTGTAGTGTTACCGGAGATCGTGTATGATCTTGTAATTGGAAATATTGATGGTGACACCTATACCAGCCAAATTCACGTGGGAAGAGACCGTCTGTCATTGTCCTAGTAATTTACAGACTGGGACAACTCAGAAGAAGTTGTTATTCCCCATAGTCGAGAGAGAGCTGATGAAGATCTTGTTTGAGGAATCGCGTGAGGTGAAACGCCGTCCAGCAAGATATGTTCAAGATAGGCGAGAAAGGAAGATGAAAAGCCAAGAGGAAGAACCGTCAAGTCAGCAACAAAGAATCATAGCCGGAGAGAATATAGATCCACCCGCGGAAGCAATAAAGGTAAGGGAGAACCGAAAGTCCTAAGATTTTATTGTAGAAAAAGTAGTAATGTAGGAAGAGAAAAATGTTAATATTTCTGAAAAGCCACATGTTATTGGTGAAAGTGTTACAAAGGTATCTAATGTTCCTGAGACATTTTCTGTAAATAGTTTTGTTAATAATGAAGAGTGTCATGACTAAATGAAAGATAGTGCCATACAAGAAATCAATTTAGTGCCACATGCAGAAAATTTAGTGTCACAGAATGTTGCAGCTCGGAATGAAATTGATGAGGCGCATGACGAAAAGATTTTAGAATTGATTCGCGACAGAAAAGTTTTTAAGGAGCGCCAGAGGGACGATAACACGTTACAAAGAATTTGGAGGTCAGTAGAAAAAGACGAATAGATATATGTATTAGTAAATGGCATACTGTACAAAAGAATAATAGAGGATCAAGTTGAGAGACACACACTAGTGGTGCATAAAGAGTACCGTGGTAAAGTGTTAAGGGTGGCTCACGATGAGGTGCTTGGAGGCCACCAAGGCGTTAAGAAAACGACGTGAAAAATTACACAACAATTTTTTCTGGCCTAATTTATTTCAAGATGTAGCAAAGCATTGTTATTCGTGCGACATATGTCAGCGTACATGTTCTAAAGGAATAGTTGCAAAAGTACCGCTGTGCCCAATGCCAATTATCGAAGAACCATTTCAGAGACTTAATTGGTCCAATCGCTCCACCATCCTCAGAAGGCCATCAATATGTCCTTATGTTTGTCGATGCTGCCACAAGATACCCAGAAGCAGTTCCTTTGAAGAGTATATCTGCACAGAAGGTGACAGATAGTCTGGTATCTATTTTTATGAAATTAGGTGTCTCCAAAGAAATTCTGAGTGACAATGGGTGATAATTTAAATCTACATTGATGAGAGATGTAACGAAAATGCTGAAGGTTAGGCAGACATTCTCAAGTGTATAACATCCAATGAGCCAAGGTTTAACAGAAAACTTTAACGGAACGTTAAAAACAATGCTGAAAATAATGTGTAGTGAGCTAGTGAGGATATGTCATAAGTTTATTGAGCCTTTACTTTTGCATAGGAAGCCCCAGGAGTCTGCAGGATTCTCGCCATTCGAATTGCCATGAACTGCATCCATAGCAGGCCCAGAGAAGATTTGAAGACGTGGCACGCTTGACTTGCAGGAAAGGTTCAATGAACATACGTTAGTAAGAGAAAATTTAACCAAGGCCTGCCGCACAGAAAAGGTATTGGCGACAAGCAGCGAGAGTAGAAAATTAGGTTATGGGAGATATGTGGCGTTGGTATTGGGATCCCACTTCACAGCAATAAAATGCCACGTAGTTGGGTGGACCGCATCAAGTGATTGGAACCATACGGCAAAAGATAATTACAGAATACAAGTAGAGAAGCGGTAAAAACATATCATATTAATCTGTTGAAGAAATATATTGTGAGAGAAGAAAGTAATGAAGAAGAGGGAGAGGAGGAACATCGGAGTGAAGCAGGTGCTTTCAGCAGTAATTCTAGATACAGAGAGAATGAAGAAAATATTAGCTTGTCAGATATCGATCCTTCCTTATACAGAAAGAAGATTGTGTGGACACCAAGGTTAAAGGATGAAATTAAGGTGATCCTATGAGGAAGAATTTGATGGAGATTTTGAGCAATATGAAGACATATTCACAGATGTGCTCTGAAACTGCTAAGAATGATTATCATGCCATTGATTCGATAGACAATACACTCCATAAGATGGTGGCGGTATGTTTACCTTACAACCACCCGCACCGACCCGAAGAAGGATGTTGAGAAGATGATCAAGATGGGCATTATTGTTAAGTCAACTCACCATACTTCAAGTGCCAGTGGTAGTGGGTCCAGAAAAGGTCGGAGCAAAGAGGGTGTGCTCCGACTATAGAGCCTGGAATCGGGTCATTATTTCTGATCAAGTTTCATGACTCACATCACAGACACATTATTTACCAAGTTTAAGGCGATCGTTTCTACAGAAAACTTTGAACTTCAAAGGGGTATTATTGGCAAACCTTAGAACAGACCTGAAGATACTTATAAGATCGGTTTCTCGACCGAGGACCGCTCATTTCCATTATGTTGCTACCATTCGGAATGGTAAACGAAGAGTTTGTAAGAAAAAATGCGCAGGATTTTAGATGGATTCAATGACACGATTTCTACATCGACGACATCATACATTCCCAGACCTGGCCTGAACATTTGACCACGATCCGGAATGTACTTCAAAGATTGAAAGAGGAAGGTTTCACCAAACGCCTAACAAAATGTGAGTTATCCAACGTTGAATTTTTACTACATCACATTGGGATTGGAAGAAGGATTCTTAAGGATGAGAATGTAGCCAAGATTATGAAGAGAGCCGCCTAAGAATAAGAAGCAGGTGAGGTCATTCTTAGGGCTCACAGGTTATTATCAGGGACTTCAGAAAGATTATGAGGGTCGCCGCCCCTCTCACAGACCAAAGAAGGATGAACCCACAAGAGTCCGTTTGGAAGCAAAACAGCAGGAAGCTTTTACCAAACTCAAAGAAGCGTTAAGTTCGAAACCAGTACTGAAAATGCCCAGGTTGGACAAAACTCACGCAAGCAGGTGGACGCAAGCCGGATACATCAATTGGTTTTTGTCCTCCTCCAGGAATATAATGGAATCTACATCCGTGCTATGGAGTGTAAGAAACTTTCAGGGCCCAACAAAGGTATTCTACATTAGAGAAGGAAGCATTGGCACTGTTACTGGTATAAGCAGTACCTGAACCTTACTTGTAATGGAATAGAATTGGTTTTACAGTGGATCACTGCCCCCTGACTGCCATGAAAAAAGAAAAAATATGAAAATTCACGTATAATGAGGTGGTCCTGCTCTACAAAGATATAGATTTATCTACATCACATTAGCGGCAAGATAATGTGATTGCCGGATTACCTGAGATCATTCGGGGATAGAACTTTGGATAGAATGGAAGAGTCAACATCAGAAGAAGGGAATCGCTATGATAAAACCAAATGTTCTATCAGTTAGTGAAAAGTAAAAATTACTAGTAATTTGCCTTCGGATAGGAGGGGCAAAAATGTATGTAGTATGAATGACATGCTAATTAGAAATTTGCTCGGTTTATTGTCATTTAACCCTATATGTTTTACAGTCCTCCTTAATAGCATGTCGTCCGTACTTGCCCAATTCTATTCACTCATATATATATATATATATATATATTATATATATATATATATATATATAAGGTTATTATTGCTATATTAGTAAGAAAGTAGTAGTTATATATTATATATATATATATATATATAGTATATATATATATATATATATTATTATTATATATACATATAGGACATTTATAAGTGGGTTGACCTTGCCAATATTAGGTTAGGTTAATAGGTTGTTTGCCAGGGTTAGGCTGTTTGCTTAGGGTTAGGTTAGGTTTTCAGTTAGGTTAGGTTAGGTTAGGTTAGTTAGGTTACCCAAAAATTTAATGTATTTACCCCAAAATTATTAAAATAAAATGATACATTAATTATTGATTTTCGCTCCTGGTATATATTTATAAATAAATATATATATATATATATATATATATATATATATATTAGTTATATATATATATATAGAAAGGGATGGAAAGTCAAATTGTAGATGCATATTCCAATGTCTAATTAAAATATTCTTCGAATATATGTAATGTTAGGTTAGGTTAGTATATATATATATTAGTTACAAATAGAACCAAAGAGCGACGATAAGGCTTATAAATTTGGCTTTTGTTTCAATTAATTTATGGCGAGATTTGCAGAGACTTGTTTTAATGATGTTTTTACCTCATTTCACCTTATGAGAAAATTCCTTTTAGTCATTTTATTATTATTATTATTATGCTGTTGTTATTATTATAGTTTTTCTGTTTATCTTTTTTAGTATGGTAAAAGGCGATAATATTATTCCTGTTACTTTTCTGATTATAGTTTTTCTGTTGTCATTATTATTATGCTATTGTTATTATTATTATTATCATATTATTATTATTATTACTACTATATTATTACTTATTATTATTACTATTATCATTATCATTATTGTTATTATTATTATATTATTATTATCATTATTATTATTATCATTATTATTATTATTTTTGTTTTTTTTTTTGTTTTTTTTCATTAATAATATTAATATTAACATATTTGTTTTCATTATAAATACTATTAATATTTGCAAGTATTTGCTTTCTTACGCTAAAAACTAATGTAATGATTTGAATAGAAATGTTGGATATATATATATATATATATATTAAGTTATTATATATTATTATATATTATATATATATATATATTATATTATTATTATATTATATTATATACATATTATATATATATATATTATTATTATATATATATACATATATAAATTATATATTATATTATTATATTATATTACATATATATATATATATTATATTATATTATTATTATTGTTATTATTATTCATATATATGTTGTTGTTATTATACATATATATTACATATATATATACATATATATATATATATATATATATATATATATATATATATATATATATATATATATATATATATATATATATATATATATATATATATATGTATAATTATGTTAATATTATATATATATAAATATATTGGAAATTAAATCAATTTTTGGCCTTAAGTGGGAGAGGAAGCTCAGTTTCTCAATAATGGTTTGTCTTTTTCTTCATTTTTCTCAATGTAATAATATATTAGTTTACTTCCCTTTAGAAAGGTCAATAAAACCGGTGGCTTGTAAAAGTCTTGTTCTTTATTAACATGTTTGATGAAAGATGTATATATATCATCGGTATACTCATTGTACAATCTTATCCTGGATAATAATGTAATGAGTATACAGTCGCTCGTAAAACCTTTGCAAAGTATTTTTACACCTTTTTTCCCATCTGCTCTGAGGTCATGTGGATGTGCTGTTCCTGCTGGTACCCTGATATGTGATTGCTGCCATTGCAAAGTGTTGCGTTAGTTTGTTATTTCGTGCGTACAGCAAGCTCATATTTGAAGTGTTTTGTTTAAATATTATTAATTATTTATTGGTGTTTTAAAGCAATTTTGGTTTTTATTATTTAAATGTTACCCAAGGATGGTTATTTTAATATTATTTATTCATGGTAAATAATATTAATGGCTTATTTTTGTTGAAATTTTATGTGCGTATCTTTGAGAAGTCCGTACACACCGCAGACGCTTTCTGTGTACATATGAGTCTTTACACAGTTGAAGTATTCGTAAAGTCCTACATATAAAGCATTTATATTGAAATTTATTTTAATAATATTTTTTATTTTTAAATTTAAAGAGTTTTAAAATTTATTTTCGTGCTACAATAGTTTATTTATACATTTTGTGCTTTAAATATATTTATGTTTTATATTTGATATTCTGTCTTCAACAGAAGATCAAATTGAAAACGGGGTCGTTGTAAACAGATGATTTGTGTAGCACACAAAGAAACAGACAAAATACGATTTTATTATTTTTAAATATATTTTGGGGTAAACATAAAGTCTTTTATTCAAAACTAATCGTCTATATATTTTTATTTTAATATTTTATATATTTGTATTATTTATTCAATATATATTAGCATACATATATATATAGTATATATATATATATATATATATATATATATATATATATATATATATATATATATATATATATATATATATATATATATATATATATTGGTAAATATATTTTTCCTTGAGTATTTTTTAAAGAGTGTAGATAATAATTTATTTATTTTATTAAAATATTTAGTTTATCCACGTCTGTCAATCTATACCGAGTATTATTTATTTATTTATTTATTTATTTATTTTGTTTAAATATTTGGAGTTATTCAATGAGTTATATAACTTGGTCTAAGAGAGCTTATATATTGTTAGTAAACACCCCTGTCTATAGTCGGCTACAGTGGTACAAAAAGAACCCGACGTCCGATTTAATGCTTTTACCATTACCACAGTATTTTGTTGGTAAATCTATTTATTTATTGAATGAGAATTATTATGATGTAAAGGTCATTGACTTCTCCAACGTGGCTTTGAGAATTATCATTATTTTTTGAGAACGAAATTCCAGTGTTATCTGATAAGTATTTTTGTGTTGGGGGCCTGGCCATCGATTTCTGATCATATAGCTGGATAGTGCATCAAAATACGCCAATTATAACCTGACAATAGCAGTATATATATATATATATATATATATATATATATATATATATATATATATATATATATATATATATATTTATTTATATTTATATATATATATATATATATATATTATATATAAATATATATATTATTGTTATTATTGCTATTATTATATTACTAAATATATATATATATATATATATATATATATATATATATATATATATATATATATAGTATATATATATATATATTATATATATATTTAAATAAAAATATATATATATATATATATATATATATATATATATATATATATATATTTAGTTAGTTAGTTATTTATTTATTCATTAATCTCCGCTTGCTAACCCACCGACACAATTCCATTTCTGTAGAACTCTTTCCCCAAATTCCTGCGAGTTTTAAGCAATTACTGTAACCTGCTCGCCTGCACTGCCTATTTTGCCCACTATTCAAATAGTCAAAATACAGCTTTCATTCCAATCTCCCGCCCAAAATGCTGTCAGCAGCCCTACCAAAATCTGTTTGTCCTCCACGTAGCTTGGAGAGCATTTCCTGCTAAATAACTCTGCCCCTTACCCTCCCTACGAGTTCACCAAACTCGCGTAATATGTCTGTCTCTTTGTTCCCTAAACTGTCTCCAACAATCACTCCAACTCCTAACAAAGATGTCCCTAAGCAGGAACAAAAGATTAAGCACCAAGGCAAAGATTACTCACTAAAATATAAAACATCTGAAATTCCCAAACAGAGCACACCAACTTCAGATATGAAAAATGTAACTCAGAAGAGACCTCGCCATAAGTCTTTTCCTGAGACAAAAGCATTGATATCAATAGTTTGTACCATGTCTTCCGAACAACCTACCAACCAACCTTCTGATAGCTTGCAGGATTATTGCAGCTCTTCTGAATCCTCCTATAACTCTTCGTCCGAATTTTCTATCTCGGCACTCCCTAAAGGATGAAATGGATTATATCTCCTAAGTAAAACTTGATGTGACGACATATTCTCTTTCTAATGCTTCCTGCTCTTCCGAGGGAGGTGAAACGGATGACCGTTCAAGGCAAGTAACGCTAACTATCCAAGTGTTCTGGATCTTTGGCAGCATTAAAAGAGACCCAAAAATCTCCCATCTTAACTCAAATTGTACAGTTTACCAAAATAACCCACCTGATGACTCACTGACAAAGTCTCCAGCATCAGACTTTCGTAACCCAACAGATCCCAATATTTCAACTCCAGCACCCTCTCAAAAAAGATGATACTTTTCGGGTAACCCTTTCCTCTCTTATTTCCATGGAAACAGCCTAATATTCTCCACACTTTCCTGAAACTGCTTGCTTGGCAGATACTGATACCTTCTCCCAAACATAAGCACCCTGCTTTCCCTTACAACGACCACCCAGGTCCACATAATAACATGGACTTGGTTGAACTTAACTTACTTCACATTTATAAAGAAGTCCCTATACCAAATACCACAGAAAAATCCCTCAAAAACCGGTCTTACAGCCAAAATCTCTATTGTACGACTATTCCTTGCTACAAGGATTTATTGCTCCTTCTCGTCGGGACCCACGTCTCAGCTTTTCCTCCTCTTTTGTATCCGCCTCCAATATTATCCCTAGCCACATAGAGATAATTGTCTAAATAAAACTATCCTCATTATATTCACAGCAACATCGTATGGCAACCTTCCTTCAATGGAATTGTCGTAGCTACTACTAAAATTTGGTTAAACCTGTTCAACAACTTAACAAATGTACACAAAGTGCATATGTTTGCAGAGACTTCAGCTATGTTATCTCGACTTCTTCCAACCGTCGGAATCAAAATCGCCGCTAATTTCTAATGAAAGACATGACAATGATAGAGGAGGTGCAGGAATTCTTATTCATAAGTCTATCCTATATTCTCCAGTCCCTCTTCTAACTAGACTTCATGCAGTGGCAGCACGTTTCCATTTGTCCATATATATTATACATATAGCATGAAGAGCAGTTAGTTGCTGTTGTTGTTATACAGCGTTAAGGGGCTAAGGTTGCTGGCTGCTGCTACACAAGGTTGTTGTTATATGGTTATTACATAAATACATATATATATATTATTATTATATATGTTGGCTATTATTGCTACTATACATACAAGTTTATATTATTCTTCCATGGCTATTATATTACAGCATATATATATTGCTATATACGTTGTTATTATTATTAAGTTGTTATTATTGTTACTGTTATTGCTATTACTATTATTATTATTATTATTACAAGTTTTACATATCTATGTATATGGTT
>JABUQX010145035.1:0-7500 GCA_015478945.1 Trachelipus rathkii | reverse complement strand
TCTACAGATATTGTATTATGTAATTTAACTATTTTTTTCAAATGTCGTACATTTGCGAACACTCATAAATATAATTAATTATCTCTCCAGTCACGATATGCTCTATTAAAAGGGAGTTGGAGTGACTCTGCCAGTGTTTTTTTCAATTAATTTGTGTAAGTTTATTATGTGTTTCTGTTTATTATGAGCTTCACGGAAATATTTATTTTATTTTATTATAGTTTCTGTTTCGAAGGTAGCTAAATGTAACCTCCCCATATGAAAGTGAAATTTGTTGACTAGTTAAGCCTACTTAGATTAATAATAATTGCACTATTTTCTAAATATTAGGTCAACAGGGCATATATATATATATATATATATATATATATATATATATATATATATATATATATATATATATTATATATATATATATATATATATATATATATATATATATATATATATATAAACCTATGTACAGAAAAATCCGCCCAACGGCATAAAAATCACCCTTCGCTTACTCACTACGTCATACTTCCTGACCGCTTTAACTGTTATCATCCATAAAAAACGAACTATTTTAGCAAATGTTTTTTCCTTATAATCTTATTCGAATTTAAATTGGTAACGTATTACCTATTAAATGATGCTGATTCCAACACCATCTTCATTTTTATTGCAGCTTTAGTACTTTTTAAGACAGGGGTGGCCAACCATTGGCAAATGCGCATGGCTGATTATTTTTATTGGTGGTGCATTGAATAAATCCTTGTGCCTACTTTTTATATTAAAATAGGCGCCATGTAACCTAGGGGTTCTTTTGGGACCAAAAACTTCATGAATTTTTTTGGTACCATTTTTAAAATTAAAAGTTTAGTTTTACTTCACAATAGTTGCGTAATGTTTCCTCACATTAGCAACACATAATTACCACAAACTCTAAAGAATCATATATATACATATATACATATATATTATTATTGTTATTATATATATATATATATATATATATATATATATTATTATTGGATATATTATATATTGGCTACATATATATGATATATAGGAAGATATATATACAAGATATACATATTGCCATATTATTGCTACATATATATATATATATACATATATATTATTATGCTATGAAAGATATTTCAACATTAGCATATATATATATAGTTATTATTATATTATGTTATTGTTATATATATATATATATATATATACATATTATATAAAGGTATATGTATATATATATATATATATATTATTATATATATTAATATATTACATACATATATATGTATATATTATACATATATATATATATTATATACAAAGTTACACCAATATATCGTAAAACTAAACTACGTCGATGCAACGTTACCGTATAACGTTGCAGGGATGTCATTAGAATGCGTAAATACTACGTTACCATTGGACGTTGCAGTGATGTTGCAATGTTACGTCGCTGAGAGCTGACACCACATCCCAGGGACGTAATTATTATGTTAATAATACGATGTCGCACATCGCAAAAGTGGACGTGAAAGCGACGTTGCTTTTGTAGTTGGAAAAGTGTTATATGGGGATGTTGCTTATTCTTTTTGAAAGAAATTTTTGGCCTCTCTATCTTCATCCAAATAAAATGAATCAAGCACTAAACGATATAACTGATGATTGCTTAGTTGATAGGATCCATCCTTATAATGATATCTACTTGGTAATGAATGTTCCAAATCTTTATTCTATTTGATAGTAGATTCGATCTACAAAATCATAAAATAGAGTTAATCATTTCTTAAACGCAACCTTAAAATTACCGATCGTTTGCCCAGTTAACACGCTTAACTTATATAAAAACCTGCAGGCTATGATAAATATTAAGTAAAAGCTTACATTATTAAAGGTTTAAGATCAAGTGAATGACACTCGACAATTTGATAAAACTCCTTTTTAAACTCTTGATGCAAAACACAAAGACAAATATGAGCAAGCAAATTGATATGATATGATAATGAGAACTGAACTCACAACGACTACGATCAAAGATAATGAAATAACGACTTAACAATGATGACCAAATGCCAACAAATACTAACAGATATAGTACAATAGAGCCTATTCTTTTTATATCTTCCTCGTCGCAATCAGAAAAAATCCACCCTGAGGCTTCATGAGACTGGTGACGGGCCCCCCACCTTTGGTATCTCGTCAATATAAGGTTTATTCCTTGCACCCGGCGAGCCACAACCATAGATCCCCTCAAAATCCCGCCATCTTCACCACTGTTACACCTTCAATCTACACATTACTCTCCTTCGGGCATTCCTTTACTGACCCTAAATCCATTTTTTCTTTGGTTTCCCAGCCGGTCGATTTCCAACACACTAACACAATATATCCGCTTAACCAACCAACTATCATTCATTCTTTCCACATGATCAAACCATCTCAATACATTCTCATTTATTCTCTCATTTATCTCTTTCTTCTTCACACTACACAACTCCTTAATGCGTCTTATTCCTTATTTTATCAATTCTTATCACACTTAACACGCCTAAGAATGTAGGTCTTAAATTTAAGGTGGGCTGAAAAACAAAAATTCAAATAAGAAAACCAGCCATCGTATTTTTGGCTTTTTATGTAATAAATGCAATTTATGATGAAAATCAGTGGTAACCATATATAGTCGTCCCACTTGACCTTAAGTTCAAAAAAAAGTTAAGAAATCTGGAATTTTCTTGGGTTAATGATACAAAAATGTTTGTAACTTTTTTACTATTCATACCACATGCATGGTTTAGGTACAAAATGATTCAGAATTAAATTCTAAACACATTTAACTGAATAAAAGTATTTTGTTGAGGTATACAAAACAATTTTTTCTACAAAATAATTTTTTTCCAAATTTTTGTCTATTTATTAGAGAAAACGCTTATAAGAATATCAAAATATTTGTTTCTACCTATTTATTAAGTACTATATTAGTTATTCAGTACAGAATATCCTAAATTTAAACATATACTTTAGATAAATACTTAATCTAGAATTTAAAATGACTTTTTGAGACAAAAACTTTCATCAATTTTCGGGATCTGATTTTGTTTCTAATTAATCCATCCCTACGATCATGACCGACTACTGCTAAAGAAGCCTCAGTAACTACTTTATATGCCTTTCCACATTTTGACTGTGGCAATCGTGTCTTAATTTTAAAGGGTTATAAATTAAATTTTTGATTTCCGCTTCTGACATTGCATTTAAAATGGGTGGAATTGTTTCCCATTGTGAAATTGGGGTCATCTTGTGTTAACTTGATGCGCTGAAATTTATTTTTGGCTTTAAAAATGTCCTGACACCTTTATTTAAGGGAGGATATTTAGTCTCATTATCTTCTTCAGGTTCATCTTCACTTTCACTTTCAACCATTCCACCTTCAAAATCATCTTCACAAATAAATCTTTCATTAATTAAGGCATTTAATATTTAGCAATTTATTAACAGCCCTTACCCTAACTTTCTTCATCAGCTAACATTGATACTAAAATATTTTCACCATGTGCGAAATAACTGTTGTTGTTTAATATTTTGTAGCAAATCTCCCTTAAATTTTTATCTGGAAACTTATTGACTCTTTGAATCAAATGGAATATGTTTCCAGCTCCATCAGTCAATTTTTTATTAACCTTTATGTGTAACGAACTTGGAAAATAAACAGTTACTATGAATTCTGCAATCATTTTCAAGTTCTTACTTGGTTGCACTAAAGATGCATAGTAACGGAGAATTCTGCAAGCCAATGTAGGCCAACTAGAATGATTTATTAGGCCCACTTCTAACAATGCCAAACCGTAATCCACGTCACCAGTTATTATGCTGCAGCAAATGCGATAGGCATAGTACTGGTCAGTTGAGAGACTGTCTAAAGTTTCATTATCTAGTAAAATAAATCCATTACATGGTATTAGTTTAAATTTTACCACTTCCCATTCAGACACGTTTCCATTTAGTTACGAGCCAATTGACCATGCAAACTTATCGGAACCTTTCGTTGTGCCATCCAGTTTCATGAAAACATGCCTCAATGGTAGCTCATTTAGATGGAGAAGACAGATATCATGTTGTAATGGTTTTCCAAGAAACATCTCGAAATATCCTATTAAACAATTTCTATGACCAGTATTCACATTTGTTCCATCTGCCTTCACCAGAGATAATCTATTTTCCAATTCCGTACCACAAATTCTCTTATAGATTCCATGGGCCATATCAATTCCTTTTCTGCTCTCTGGTGAAAAATTGTCATGATAGAATTCGTCTGAAAAAATTAATAACTTGTTAATTAACAAATTAAGTTTGCAAAGTTGTGAATTGATTTCACAGAAACTATTTAAATAAACACCTGCCATTTATGTTAACAATGTACAGGTCTAAAATATTTAAATTTTATTTACCTGGCTCGCCAGTGATAATGTAATGGTCTGCCAGTATTGTAGACGTGTAGTATTTGCCATTCACTTCAGAGATTTGAAGAGTTGCCTCTCTTCTTCTATCGAAACCAATGCCAGTTATGTTATCAAACACTTTTTCTTCTTCTTTTTGCCTTTCTTTTCCTAATTTATTTCCTTCTCTTCTTAACTTATTTCTGAAAAGTTTTGGTTTGCTAGTAGTTAAATCAGATTAGTTTTAACTTCTCACTAAAAGATTACACTATGTAGCATATTTTTTGTATGTGCAATAACTGTAATTTTCTATTTTCTTATACCAAGATTTTGATAATGATATTTCACAAATTTAATATAATCGATATAAAAAATTGGTGAATATAATCATTCTCGGTTATAGAAGGTAGGAAAAAAAACACAACCCTAAAGTAGCGTTTATTATTCTTTGTTTATTCAACAGAGACCTCAAAATATTTAGAAAGGAGAAGTTTTTCTAAATTTACGCTTATTCTGTAAGTTGCTTTCACGAATCAACCCCCAAAAATAGACTTCAATAATGTTATAGTTATATGATTCTTGGAATCGGAGTTCAAAGTTCAGAATATCCTGGTGAAATTGTTCGCCATATTCCTCTGAGTTCATCCCTTGTTCTCCTTAAATTTAGCAAGGTGAGCATCAAGGATATGGACTTTGAGGGACAATTTTGCTGTGGTTCTTCACCAAGGTCTCAGCAAGCTACTCATAGTTTTCGGCCTTGTGATTTCCAAGGAAGCCACAAACAAACAAAGCTGTTCCAAGCTGCTTTTTCTTTCCTAGTCAGTTTCTTCGGGAATTCTTTGCACTATATGGTCTTCTTTGTTTGTGGTTCAAAGAAGACACCGGCTTTGACCTTTGCCTTAGATAGCTTAGGAAAGAATCCTTGCATGTAGATGAAGGCTAAAGACTCCTTATCTAGAGCTGCGACACACTGTTTCATCAAACCTTATTTTATGTGTATTAGAGGAAAATATTTTCCGCTAGTTCAACAGAAACTCTTATTTGACATTTTTCCTCCTTACACTGAACTCATTCCACATTCCATTGGTAGTGTTCTGCGGAGGCATTGATGTCCCAGAGACAAAGGTAACATGGAGACCTTACTAACTCTCCATGTTACCTCTCCAGGAAGTGTCATCCACCATTGTCATTTCTTCGATAACTTCCCAATTGTGTTCTTCATATTTCAAGATACTTAGCAATAGCTTCACGATGCTGTGTTCCTCTTTGGGCTGCGCCAAGTAAGCCAAGGGAAGAGATGGATACATGTTCCCGTTATGAAGTAGCACAGAATTTAGACTCTTCGATGAACTATCAATGAAGAGACGCCACTCGCAGGAGTTACAGGCAAATCCAAGTGCCGTAAAACAAACCTGTGCTGCAAATGCAAAGCTCATATTGAATAGGGAAAAAAGTTGAAAAAAAGAGTGGTGACGTTTTCTCTGCCTTGCGACTTTCACACTTTCATGTAACAAATTTCACTATTTGAGTTTCAACATTAAAGACTCGGCATTACACTTTGTGAGACCAAGATCTCTGATCAAATCGTTGATGACCTCTTGGTTGGGGAAATATGGGTTTCTCTCCTCAGCTACACTATATTCGGGATCAACTTCATCGTCTTCTGATTTACTACATTCTTCTGAAGATGGCTTTCTTCTCTTTAGAGGAATGGGTAAAGGGAGCTCAGGAGAGTTTGGCACTTAGGCAATGTAATTTTTGCCAGCTCAACGCTTCTAGAGGTCTCATAAAAAGAAGAAGCAATTGCTTGAGTAATACGTTGGCTCTCCAAATTCGTGGAATTACAAATTTTATGTCTATTTTTCCACCTGTACCAATCTGCGAAGGGGAAAAAGTTAAACAAATTTATATGTGTTTCACTCATTTTTATTAAAAAATATATTACATAAATTTAAACTTTCACCTAATGATTCCATGGCTATCAAATTCAGAACAAATAAAACTAAATCTATATATATATATATATATATATATACAGTATATATATATATATATATATATATATATATATATATATATATATATATATATATATATATATATATATATATATATATCTTATTATCAAATGTCATATGTATATATATATATATATACATATATATTATTATATATATTATATTAATTTTATTGGGCTATTAGATATATATATATATATTATGTTACATACATATTATTGGCTATTGGTTATTGCTAGCTGGCTGCTATTAAGGTTACGTATGTAAACACAGAAGGATGAGCAGTATATGGCATGGCGCTATTGGTTATTGCTGGCTATTAAGTGTTATTGCTATGCTATTGCTGGCTGGGCTAGTTACATATATACATATATTACATATGCATATATAGCATACATACTGGCTGGCTGGTTGCTGTTGTTAGCAGTTGAAGACATAGTTATGACATACATATATATATATATTATAAGCATGTTTAAATATATTAGTTGTTACATACATATATATATAGCTATATATACATATATATTATTATTATACATAGCGATTACATATATATATATATATATATATATATATATATTCAGTAAATCTCTCACCTATCACATGGGATGCCTTCCAGACCTACCGAGATAGGTGAAAATCGGTAGAAATAGCAGAGAGAGGAAAATATATGTACTATTTAAACACTTTTTAATCTTTATCATGTATAGGCAAACACTTATTATGCTATTACATATGATATTATATATATAGTTATATAGTATATATATATTATATATATATATATATATATATATATATATATATATATATATATATATATATATATATTATTAGTATATATATAAATATGTTATATATAAGGCAAAGTATATATATATATATATATATATATATATATATATATATATATATATATATATATAGTATATATATAAATATAGATGAGCAGTTATATATATATATATATATATATATATATATATATATATATATATATATATATATAGTTTATATATATATATATATATATATATATATAT
>JABUQX010145034.1:0-15629 GCA_015478945.1 Trachelipus rathkii | reverse complement strand
CCAAACTCTCCTCACATTCATTTCATCAGTTACGAAAGTACCATCTCTATTCATTATTCTATGGAGATTCCCCTTACTCAAAAATATATATAGACAATATTACAAATCTAAAGTCTTCCTAAAAATAGTAGTAGTAGTGTAATAATAATAATAATATAATATAATATAATATAATAATAATAATAATAATAATAATAATAATAATAATAAAAACTGCCTTTTAACGTGCTTTATCCCTTTCTCAGAAGGTAATACGGGGGGGGGAAAGGAAATCGAACTTTAAGGCTGGGCTACCACAAGCTTCAAGTGTTCGCAGCCGAGTTTTAATTCTTGCCCCCCAGGAAGATAAAACTCTGACTGCTACGCGGAGGATTGAACCAGCGCCCTCTCGCATGAGTCGGCGAGTCAACCTCCTACGCTACGAGGCGTTCTAATAATAATAATAATAATAATAATTATCCGTTTTTGTCGGGTATAAATCTTCCACCAAAACATCGTAAGAGGCGATTAGGATGACAGTGGTAGCTGGGTTGGGATTCCGCTATTTATGCCCTAAGGATCCTCTTGCAAGCCTTGGATTTTTCGCACATATTTGCGCACCTTACCCCCAATTCTAGAGAACCAAGGGGCAGCTGATGGCTGAATAATAATGATAAAATAATAATAATAGTAATAATGAAAAAACTATAATAATTTATTATTGTCATTTCCCCACACATCTGCCTTATTAATTATGAGTAATAAAGTAAATATGTTTGCAAACTTTCACATAGTCATATGCAATCTAATTTATTTTACCTCTTCCCTTTCCCTCCTCATCTTCATAGATAACAAATTTATACATCCCAATGACACCATAAAACTTCGGAATAAAAATTTCTAGTCTGTGTCCTCAGCTGGTTTTTATTAACCAGTTATTATGCTTCATTTATTCAAGTGAAGAAATGAGCTATAGGTAATTCATTTAGAAATGAATTATAATTCATTTCTTAACTTGTATAAAACATTTTAAGCTGGGCGACCTTAAGAAACCTCAAACTGTATGCTTCCCTAAAAACATAGGTACCTTATTGTTTCGAAGGGGGAGGACCATGTAGAACCTCTAGAATAAAGGAATACATTCCATATTCTCTTCCTTCAAATAAAACTAAATATTTTTAAGTTATTCTAACTACTCATTTATGTACCTATGTTCATCTTTTTAAATACTTCCCTTCACATTCAAACATACTATAAAACCCTTTCTGACTACAATTTTTATCAGTTAAATACTTTCAACAAAATGTAGAGTAAAACAATTTTAACACCATACCAGGGCCGTCATGAGCGGCAATAAATACAAAAGGCTGGGAAGTTTGACGCATATCCCATAGGGCAAGACTTCCATCACCAGATCCTGCTGCAATAAGATGTTGTTGCGTTGGATGCCTGGAAAGATTCATTACGGATACTTGATCGGGAGAAAGAAGAGTCGATGACAAAGAATTCTGTGCTCTCAAATCCCATAATTTCAGATGTCCCTGCATACTTCCTGTTAAAATTTCTGCAGCTTTTACAAACACCACAGAATAATCACTGCATTCGTTCGCACTATCTGAAAATAAACAAATTTGAGCTTAACACTAATATATATATATATTTAGAACGCCTCGTGGCGTAGGAGGTTGAGTCGTCGCCTCTCATACGAGAGGACGCTGGTTCAAATCCTCAGCGTTGCGGTTGGAGTTTTATCTACCTGGGGGCAAGAATAAACACTCGACTGCGAACACGTTGGTGGCGCTGGTTTGGGATAGCCGGCCTTAAAGTTCGATTTCCTGTGTCCCCCCGTGTTACCCCGCATAGGGATAAAGCACGTTAAAGTTAAGTTTATATATATATATATATATATATATATATATGTTAGTTGTTGCTGTTGTTGGCGGTGTAGATGCTAAGAGAGAGTTAGTATAGCAGTATATATATATAGATATATAATATATATATATATATATATATATATATATATATATATATATATATATATATATATATATATAAATAAAATAGCAATTTTATTTTTAAAAATAGTATTAACTATATTTAATATTTTACATAATTAAAAAAAAAGTTGAGAGAGAGAGTTTCCAAGTTCTCCAAAAGAAGATGTCTTTCAGTTAAAAAATAATAATAATAATAATCTATCTAGATAGATAGATTATTCATGATTCAAATTTATCTACCACCCGATAATCTGCTTCTAATTGCATTTTTCATGATTTCTTGTTCTGCAGTAGTTTTCTAGGCATGCATTCCCATTTAAACAATTTTCTTCTTTTTTTTATCAAAAAATTCTGACTCAACTTCTCATGAAATTTACTACTACCAATTTCTACAAAGAACTTTTTCCCCCTTCTGTTTACCTTAATCATTTTAACACATATGCTCCAAATATTTTCTTGCAATTCAAATTTTTAATTTTAAATCGTTACGGTCTTATTTATTTGCATAATAATAATAATAATAATAATAATAATAATAATAATAATAATAATAATAATAATAATAATATTATTATTATTAATCTCACCAATGATTTTAATTGGATCTTTATCTTCAGGATTAAAAATGAATATGTTTCCATCTTCACCAACAGATGCCAACTGTTCTCCATTGCTGGCAAGAGCTGTACAAGCTACTGAGCCTATAAGAGCAAAACAAAATAAAAATGAAAAAGTTCTACAGTTATAATATATATATATATATATATATATATATATATATATATATATATATATATATATATATATATATATATATATACATAACACCACCCTATTAATATATATCTATAAAGTGTATATATATATATATATCACACCTAACACGCCCCTAAGATTATCCATCTGGCCAGATTGAACCTTAGATCTATACCTCTTATTCCAGACCATAGTTTCACTACTATACATTAACACCAGTAATAACATACCCTTGTGCAGAACCCTAGTGTACTCAAGACAAAGTCCCTTTGCATTCACCTAGGATTACTACCATTCCCACTATACTCTGGAACATTCGTTTCCCGTATGACCATTTGTCGATAGAAACATTTTAACATATTGACATAGAAGATTTTATAAAATGTATTTTATTCAATGTCAAAGAATGGAGAATATTTCATATATATAAGCTAACTATAGAAAATTCAAGCATTTACATATAAAGCATCACATAAGTCAATAAAAAGGTTATTTACATACATTTAAACACATTCAAGAAAATTCTTCCATGACATTTTTATTTATTTTATTTACTACTCAGTTCAATAATTTAATTTTACAATCTAAAGCACACAAAGTTTTAAAGCTTACATTATAATAATTAGAAAAAGGCTTTTCAACCTACCAGACTTAAGCTTATGACAATTTTCCCAACTCTGAATACTTTCAATGCAGTTGTTTTGTTGCTTATGTTCATATAAATGAATACTTCCATTTCCTGTGGCAGTTGCTAACACTTCTTTTGTAATATACTGTTAAAAATAAATAATGTTAAAAGTAGACAATTATTAATTTTAATTAAATTCTAATTATCACAAATATATAGTTCCCTTTTCTATGGAAAGAAATTAAATAGTAGGCCTATAGTATGGCCCAGGGAAATAATATAATAATTAACTATTGATTCTTAAGTACATTTAATATTGGCAAAATAGTAAAGAAATTGTAAGATGACATTATGGAAGAGCACAGGATAGGTCTGCGGAAGAGGTTGTTCTGAAAGATGTCCAAGTTTTTTAGATAAAAAGAAATTCTAATCATTAATTAATAGATAAAAAGAAATTCTAATCATTAATTATTAAGTCAATTTCTGAATTTCCTAAATTCTCAAACTAATGCTAAAATAACTCTTCCAAAATAAGCTATTGTTATGTTCAACTGCGTACTGTAAGATAATTTTGATTTTCAACTGACAGGAAACCCAATCGTAGTCTTCAATCTTTTTCTTAAGTGCTAGTTTACAGAACTACAATACATAAACATAAAGTCAAAGCAAACATTTAGCATGCGCACACGCACACGCACACGCACACACACCATTCACATGAACACACACACACACACACACACACATATATATATATATATATAAGGTCGAGATCAGCATGCATACGGGGATTCGTGATGATTTAGGTATATATATATATATATATATATATATAATATATATATATATATATATATATATATATATATATATATATATATATATATATATATATATATATAAATATATATATATATAATATATTATATTATATATATATATATACAGCAGTTATATTGGGTAAATCCTGCTGCTGTTATATATATATATATATTGCTGGTTACATATTGCTGGTTACAGCAGCGTCGTATATAGGTGCTATATAAGCGTTATTATTGGCGCTATACAGCTGAGTTGCTGAGCGCAGTTACATATATGTTGGCTGGTTATATATACATATATATATATATATATATATTATTATGCTATATATGCATATGTTAATATAGCTAAGGCATACTACTAAGGCTATTGAATAGTATATTATATATATATAAACGGCATATATATATATATATATATAGTTATGCTATATATATATACATATATATATATATATTATTATTATTTATATATATAATATTATATATATTATACATATATACATATATACATATATGGCGTTTTGGCACACTTAAATTCTAAGTTTTCATGATATGTACCTCTTAATCTCATTTATATGTCTAGAATCCTTAATAAAAAATTCTTTTGGACAATTTTATGCCATACTTTCTGCAGATTTATTAAATTTAATTTCAGCATAAATATTTTATATTTAATAGAAAAGTAAATGTCATTCAAAAAGTATAAAAAAAAAAAAAAAAGTTTACCTGTATATCATTAACATCACTGTTCTGTGGGAAGTTTTTGTATCAATATGTTGGTTCACTGTCACCGTCATTCAAAAAAGTCAATTCTGACAAATTATTCTGTTAAAGAAATATAATGATGGACTAATATAGCGCATATATAGAGAGAGTTATATATATAGCATAGATATATATATATGTTAAGGTTATATATATATATATATATATATATATATATATATATATATATATATATATATATATATATATATATATAAAATTCCTTTAAAGGGTTCAGCTATAGATCTGAAGATCCTGGAAGAACAAAACTATTTGATCTTTCCAGATCTGCAACTAAAACCACTTCATATTTATGTGGAAGATAATAATAATAATAATAATAATAATAATAATAATAATAATAATAATAATAATAATAATAATAATAATAAATAATAATAATAATAATAATAATAATAATATATTGCTCTTTATGTAACCCTTCTGATTTCCTTTACAGTCATTCTATAAATGCTATTATAAACAGCTACACTTTGTCCTTTCAATCTGTCAACATGGGTATTTCTAAACTCTTTCTCAATTTTTGATTAACAATCTCTTGTCACTTCATCACTTATCCATTCTATGAAAATGACTACTTGAGATCTAATGAAAAGTGCTTACTCACATCTACATCATTTGATAAAAACATGTTGAAAAACCAGCATATTCCCTCTTAGATATTTTCTTTCACAGAAAATATTACCAGTTCTTTTAGCTGATCATTATAACTTTTCAAACCAAGAAAATCATTCTTGTTGCTCTGCGCTGTACTACCTCCAGCATACTAACTCAATTAATGATCTAGCATAACTATTAAAGAGCTTACTGATCAAGATGATCATAATGTTAGTTTTATAACTAACATTACAGCTTATTATTACTAATATTTTTAACTCAATTACTTATTTTTAAAGTGCTCTGATACTTTCAAATCACTACTGATAATCACACCCATACCTTTTTCTTTATCCAATGACTAAAGCCATTCACAATATGTGTTGTTATTAAAATTCTATTTAGAATTTCATTCATATGAATAAATATAGTAAGGAAATATGCTCTAATTTAAGAATTTGTATAAATAGTAAAAGCTGGTGTCTGGAAAAACATTCTAATATCAATTTTCATTCACTATTGAAAAATTACACTAATAAGCATGAAGGGAGCAATTTTTTTTTATTTCAGAATGTATGAATACAGATATTGATATATCTACATCAAAGGGTCCTCAGTAAAATAATGTCATGCATTCATATCTTTAAAGTGGTGGGGATTTAAGGAGACGTTGCACGTAGCAACACTAATGTAATTTTTGGGGGATAAATTATACACCATTCGAAAGAAGAAAGATTTTTGCATAATATTTGTTTTGATGACATATGCAAAAAGACGTTTAGAATTTTTGTAATTTCTTCCTAAATATCATGAATCAGCATTTTTATCAGCAATTTTTAACAGTGAATTTCTGCTGAACTACAAAAGATTTTTTGCAAGCGGATTTCACTGAAATACTCCTAAGCCATACGATATGTTTTAGGGTCACTCGTTATTTTCCAAGGTCAGAGCAGTTTTTTTTTTATTTTTGACTTTTTATTTAAATAACTTTTTTTCTCCATAAAATTTAAAAATGTGAAATATGGCGTTTTTGAACGAATCATACATCAAAATGTAGTTCAATGTATACAAAATTGAAAACATAAGCAAAGAAAAAGATCGTTGATTTTTTTTTAGAGTTATACCCCGAAATAGGAGCTCAATGTAAGTTTTTTTTTAGTAAAATAGTCAAGAAGTTGAACTGTGAGCAGTTGCAAAACCGTTAAGTATACAACAAATTTAAATAATGAAAAATTTTTGTATTCTCCTCAAGTTTAGCAATCAAATTTAATTCTAATCAGATGAATAGTAAAAAGCTATATGCCATCAATTATTTCAATTTTTCTTTTTTTTTCATTATTTATTGTCAACTAAGAGAAAATCAAAACTTTTTTTTATTATATATCTGATTATTGCAAAACTTTCAGAGCATGTATAATTAGTAAGGATAACATATTGAATAAGATATACTAGAACCTAAACACTTTTTGTCGCTGTTCATGGGAAAACTTATAAGTTTTGAAAAGTTTTCGCGAGTAACAAAAACCATTGGGCGTACAGAAAATTTATCCAATAAAAGATGTGTATATCGTCGAGTTATAAAGGCCATAAAAATTTACCTTATCAGATGAATAATAAAATGTTGCATAACAATCAATCATTAAAAAAAAATTTTTGCCGCAACCTCAAAAATAAAAATTATGGATATTTCAGTGTTGGTTAAATGTAATAAAATTAAAATTTTGCAGAGCGCATATAATTGGGGAAGAGACATATTTTGTTTAGAGAAAATTTTTATATGCCCAACAGATTTGTCGCTGCTAATGGGAAACATTTCAAAGTTTCAAAAAGCCGTGATCAGCTTTGCAAAACTGTTGAGCATACCAAATATTAATCTAAAATATGTAGTTATATCTTGTAGAGGTATTGTTGTGAAAGCCATTGCAATCGAGTAATAGTTAAAAAGTTAACGCCAACAGCTCTATTTCTTTAAAAAAATTTTTTTTTGCTATTAAAATAATTCATGATAAAGAGTTTATTACTTTTGACTCATTGAACCTTCAGAATATACTCAGTAGGCAAGATATGACATATTTGTTTAGATAAATGTTTTGTAAACCTCAAGGTTTGCTGCTGCATATGGGGAAATTTTGAAAATTTAGAAATTTTTCCCATGCACAGAGGCAAATCCGTTCTCCATACAAAAAATTTATTTAGACAAAAAGTGTGTATCTTTCTCAACTATACTTGCTCCGAAAGTTTCGTGCTGATCGCATGAATAATAAAAAGACTATCATGATTTTTCATTTATGACTTACCAAAATTGAAAACCCCCCCGTATCCTCCTGTATATTGTGAATAAAATATTTTTTGCATGTTGAAAATACCCAGACCATTCGAAAAAGCATTAAATTCCACACTAGAAAGTGTTAAAACCTAAAAATCATAGAATTGATGATTACTACCATCAAAAGTTAGGAACCCCTACGTGCAACGTCCCCTTAACCTTTTCAGTACATATCAATATTTAGGTTATTAATATCAGTATCAATATTGATATTAACACATTGATATCAGTATTGATATTCATACACTCTGAAATCAAAATTAGCTCCTTCCTGTACAGTAAGTATAATTTTTTAATAGCTAACTGAAAACTGATAATATATTTAAATATTTTGTAAATTATAACTCATTTGTCTATATTTTTATATACAAACAAATTCCAGCTGGTTGGGATCTGTTTAATAATTACGTTCTAGTATAACTCAGTCAGCACAAAATTTATTCATATCATGAAATATAGAGGATACACTATAATTCATGAAACATATAATGAATACTTTTGGAAATGCATTTAAATATTAAAAAATTACTTATTATTATACATAGAGGCTTCCATCTTGAATATCAATTTATCAATACATTAATATTACCTGTCAATGATACTTACCTGTGGCCATCTTGCTGGAATACCTCCCAGTGGCTAATTTCTGCTCCCGACTCAAACTGGGCTTCCTCGCTTGTTGACAGGAGTGCTGGTCGGAGGATCATGGTATCAGCGCTTTTTTAGTGTGCAGTGGTGGCTCCTGTACACTCACTCAAAAAAAAAAAATATGAATAAACTGATATAAAAATATCAAAATTATATTTACATATAGATTTTTAGTGAAATCTTGAGTAAACTCTGCATTCATGGGTTGGGAATGGGAAGTATGGAGGTGTAGGGTTCCCCATAGACAAAACTCATCTGCCATGCATTTAAATATAGTAGCTAAACATATCAATGGGGATCTGCCTCCCACACCACCAACCTGTGAGTAAACTGGGAAATTAATAATCATATTAATTCATTTATTTATTTAAATTTTGATATCAATATATCAGTATATTGATAAATTGGTATATTTATATATCAATATTTAAAATGGAAGCCTCCACCTACAATCCAGATAACTATCTCCCAAGTTTAATTTTTTAATAAGCCTACTAAAACCTGGAATTTAAATACTTTGTCACCATTTATTATTTTGGTAATTAGTAATAGTAGAGCAGGAGGGATTCACCCCCAATTTTTATAAAAAATCACAGGATATACTCTAAAAAAAATAATAATGAAGAATAAAAATAAACAAACAAACATGGGAGTCTCTTTAGGAAAAAAAATTACAGCCTCTCAAAGTTGTTAAAACTCCCATATGATTTTCTTATAAAAAATTTTTTATTTCTTTTTTTTAAAAATCACAGGATATACTCTAAAAAAAAATAATGAAGCATAAAAAAAAAAAAAAATTATTAAGGTCTTTAGGAAAAAAGTTGCAACCTCTCAAAGTTTAAAGGTTTCCCATAGGCTGTCTTATAAAAAAAAATTAGCTGGCCTCGTGTTCGTTTTAGGGCCATCCAAGTTCAGGTTATGATAAAATTTGTTAAGTATACATAGATTTTCTGTGTATACCTAACAAAACATATCATAACCTGAACTAGAGGGCCTGAAATGAGACCTAACCTGGATTGATAAAAAATAAAGTCTATGGGAGTTTTAACAACTTTGAGAGGCCTCAACTTTTTTTCCTAAAGAGACTGCCACATTTGTTTTTTTTTATTCATTATTTTTTTTAGAGTATATTGTGTGATTTCTATAAAAATCAGGGGTGAAGCCCCTCTGCGCTACTATTACCTGGTAATTGTATATTTCTCCTCAGTCAGTCTATACATTGATAGCATTAGTATTTTTTTTTTTTTTTTTTTGATAATGGATTTTATTTTCAACAAATATCAATGATTTGATAGTATAGACAAATGTACTTATTATTTTAATAGGTTAGGACCTAAGAATATGGCTTTAGATAAAGGTAGCTTTAGGTAGGTTATGATAAGTTTCGTTAAGTAACATTTTGTTAGATTTAAAATTTTAAATAATTAATCTTAACTATACTTCGCAAAATGCTACTATGGTCTCAGGCCACATTCTTACTGCTAAATTGATAATAAAAAAAATTTGGTTATCGAAACAATATTGTTCTATCGACTGACTGAGATGAAATACACAATTACGTCTATTGTGCAAATAAGATAACAGAAACGGCTCTAAACATTTCCATTTTCTACAGACTTACAGAATTTGAATTTGACATAAAAGATATTAAATGTCTATTAGATCATATTGATCCAAGTAAAGCTGCAGGCCCTGATGGTATATATGGTAGAATTCTGAAAGAGGGTAGTACCAGCATTGCAAAGGCACTGTATTTGATTTTGAAGCAACCTATAACATTTGGTGAGTACCAGATGACTGGAAAACAGCTTTTGTTATGCCTATTTATAAGAAAGGTAGTAAGGAAGATTTGGGAAATTATAGGCCAGTTAGCTTAACATCTCTGGTTGTAAAGGTTCTGGAAAAGTTAATGAAAGGTCATATAGAGAAATATTTAGAAGATAACAAGGTATTGTATGACTCCCAGCACGGTTTCAGAAAGGGTAGGTCATGTCAGACAAACCTTTTAGAATTTATGGAATACATTACTGACTGCATTGACTGAGGAGATCCAGTTGATATTGTATATTTAGACTTTAGCAAAGCTTTTGATAAGGTTCCCCACAAAAGGCTGATGAAAAAGTTATTGCAATGTGATATAGGTGGAGTGGTACATGGTTGGATTAAAGAGTGGTTGCGAAATAGAAAACAGTGTGAACAACTAAATGGCAATAAATCATCATGGGAAATGGTGAAGAGTGGTGTCCCACAGGGTTCAGTGCTGGGGCCACTATTGTTCCTCATATATATAAATGATTTAGACCAGGGACTTAAATGCAAGGTTTCTAAGTTTGCAGATGATACCAAAGTGGCCTCCACAGTTAGGAATAGTGAAGGATGTATAAAGATTCAAAATGATCTTGATAAACCTTCTTGGGTGGGCAGATAAGTGGCAAATGAATTTTAATAGTAAAAAGTGTAGGTTGTTCACCTAGTTTACTCAAATAAAAGTTTTAACTACAATATGAATGGGGATTGGCTTGAGTCTGTGGACCAAGAAAATGATTTAGGCGATTATAAGCAGTAATTTGAAAGTAGCTAATCAGTGTTTGGAAGCTAGAAATAGAGCTAATAAGATGCTGGGCATAATAAATCGCAATGTTTTGTTTAAAAGAGCAATTAAGTTATAAGTAAACTGTATAGCGTCAGGCGGGGTGACCGGCCCGGATTTTTTAGAGGGGTGATTCGGTCCACTCTAAATTAAAAAAAAAAAAAAATTTTGCTCATTTAATAGCCACGCGGTAGTACTACAAGTTTTATTTAGATCATCTTTAATTCTAGAGAGTTTTTATATTTTTAAAAAATATAATAAATTAGGGTATAAAATGCCCTTCAATAGAATTTCACTTTGTTATAAAATAAAAGTTTTAACTACGATATGAATGAGTATTGGCTTGAGTCTGTGGACCAAGAAAAAGATTTAGGTGTGATTATAAGCAGTAATTTGAAAGTAGCTAATCAGTGTTTGGAAGCTAGAAATAAAGCTAATAAGATGCTGGGCATAATAAATCGCAATGTTGTTTACAAGAGCAAGGAAGTAATAAGTAAACTGTATAATAGCTATGTTAGGCCAGTAATAGAGTATTGTGCACAAGTTTGGGCCCCTTATTTAAAGAAAGACTTAGATAATAAAAGTTTTTTGCTGGGAAGGATGATTTCTGGGTTTGAGGGTAAGAGCTATGAGGAGAGGCTGAAGGAGTTAGGAATGTTTTCTGTAGAAAGGCGATTTCTCAGGGGGACATGATACAAGAATCTACAAAATATTTACATCTGTAGATAATTTCACTAATTTTTTTCATAGAAGAACATAGATTAAGGTGACCAGGGGCATAATAAAGAAGAAAATTAAGAAGAAAGCATGCCATCTTGATATAGAAAGGATGCATTCAGTAATAGGTTGTTAAATTTTGGAATAGTCTGCCAGAGGAGGTTGTTGAGTGTGACTCGATTGCAACATTTAAGAAAGGGTTAGATCGTTTATGGATGGGTTGGGTATCATATAATATATTAGGACTAAGCCAAATTGTATGAATTATAGTACAAGTAGTTATTAATGTTAGATGGCATATGTGACCATAACTTAGTTATTAATGCATGTGGATGGTTTGGGTATCATATTTATATATCATTAGTTTTGACTAAGCCAAATTGGTGGATTTGTAGTTACAACAAATTGACAAGCCCTAGGGTGCTTTGTTGGATTTGCATGAGCATGTTTCATGGGTAGTGGGTAGACTGGGACAGTCTCAATAGGCCCATGTGGCTTTTTACTGTCTCTATATTCTTAATGTCTTAGTATGTTAGCTTTAAACTGGCAAAGTGAATTTTTGTTCCAAACAGTATTAGTGGCAAAATCACGGGCCTAACTTGGATCCGATTCACCCTGCCGTAAAAAAATTGATGAAGGGGTGAATTGGACCACCATTGTTTTTCGTATTTACGTATTATTATTGACATTTTATTATTTTGCATTTTTGGAATTAGTATTTTTATGTAAATTTCATTTTTTATTTTAATTTTTACTTAATATAAGTAACTATTTATTATATTTAAATTAATTATATGGTATAATTAATTTAAATATAATAAATAGTTACATATTAAGTAAATAAAATAAAATGAGCCTATAAATATAAAAAGTGTCAAAATATTTGAGCGGAGAGTGGTCGGACCACCTTATTTTATTCTTATTTTATAAATCATTATTGACATTTTTATTACTTATTATGAATATGAAAATAGTATATTAAGTAAAAATTAAAATATAAAATTGAATTTATACGTAAAAGAGGAATTTAAACAGATGGTCTGATTCACCCCTCCAAGGTCAGGCTGAATGAGCTTTATTAAAACTTTAATAAAACTTTTATTATTAGAATTACATTATTATTTTGTGTGAACTACTATATGGCCTTGAATTTCAGAAAAAAAAAATTACAAAAAGTGCTTTAGGGGAAAGTCAGGAGACGAAGTTATACCTAAAGTGGTCCAAGTCACCCCACCCGACGCTAATAGCTAAGTTAGGCCAGTAATAGAGTATTGTGCACAAGTTTGGGCCTCATATTTAAAGAAAGACTTAGTGCTAGAGCGAGTGCAACATTGGGCAACAAGGATGATTTCTGGGTTTTGAGGGTAAGAGCTATGAGGAGGCTGAAAGGAGTTAGGAATGTTTTCTGTAGAAAGGCGATTTCTCAGTGGGGACATGATACAAGTCTACAAAATATTTACATCTATTGATAATACAGACCAATAAATTTTTCATAGTAGAGCATGGACAGGTGACCAGGGGGCAAAATAAGAAAATTAAGAAGAAAGCATGCCATCTTGATATAAGAAAGCATGCATTCAGTAATAGGGTTGTTAAATTTTGAAATGGTCACACAGGAGGTTGTTGAGTGTATAATAACCATTTAAGAGAGGGTTGGATAGGTATATAAATGGGGTTGGATATTATATAATATATTTAGACGAGCCAAATTAAGGCGGGTTTTTAGTTTACAGTACTATAGTTATTGTTAGACTGCATTGTGACCATAACTTGGTTATTAATGCATGTGGATGGTTTGGGTATCTCATATATATATATATATATATATATATATATATATAAATATATATATATATATATATATATATATATATATATATATATATATATATATATATATATATATATATATATATATACTATATACTAACTACTATATATATATATAGGGTGTAATGGTTTAAACCATTTGGTTTTAAACATGTACACATGGTTAAACATAAAAAAAAAACATGCATAAATATTTAAAAAATATATTTATTAATGGTTTTCTTTTAGCATGTTGATATGGTTTTCTCAATTTTTTTCAATTGAAGAGTAACTGAAAGGCAATAAAATTTTTCTACTGATTTTTATATTATTGTGAGAATGATTATAATATATATATATATATATATATATATATATATATATATATATATATATATATATATATATATATATATATATATATATATATATATATATATATATATATAACTATATATATATATATATATATATATATATATATATATATATATATATATATATATATATATATATATATATATATATATATATATATATATATATATATATATATATATATATATATATATATATATATATTTGTAAATTTAACATGTTTAAAACATGATTCTTTTGAGCTCTTGGGAATTCATTTTCTACCCATCGATGCCACATTTCAAAAGTTTATAATAAAACTCATGTGTGGAGTGTGTGGCCACAACATTAACCAAGCTAGAGGCAATGACTATAAACTAAGTGATGCTGTTTATATTTGGAAAATATTAACATGGAGCTAGAACAACTAATCTACCACTCAACAGACAAGATTTAGCAAAAGTAAAAGGAGGTATCATCAGACAGAAGCTCACTTGTTGGCGTATATTTTTTAACCCAAGATATCAGACTGCAGTACTTTCAGAGGATGGAGTATTCAAAAGAAATGGAATTTATGGAAATGAGTATCCTGAATTGATGCCCACTTGTATAAATTAAGGGCCAATTCCTCTCCATTTCCTAAAAAGTTACCTATTTGATGAGTCTCTGTTGTCAGCAGTTACTCCTTCATCTTGGTACAGATCTCAAAGAAAAATTAGATGAGAAGGTTATATATAAAATAGTAAGCATATTGTCAACAACTTCGTCAAATGCTAATGTTGAAGGGTATTTTCAACTGGGACTGTGTATACAACATTAGAAATAGGTTAAGAACAGCTAAAGCAGGAAATTAGCTTTTTTTTTTTTGTATAAAAGTCTTAATGATAATTTCAGTTTTCGACTTTTAATGATGAATCTCTCTCTCTTTCTCTCTCTATATCCATATATATATATATATATATATATATATATATATATATATATATATATATATATATATATATATATATATATATATATATATATATATATTTCTTGTATTTATATATATAGATAAATAAGAATTTATTTGTATATCATTATGGTATATTTGAATAAACTTTTTCTTTATGCGTTTTTTTTTTTTTGAGTAAAATAATAAAGTATAATCTTTTTTCATAGAGGTTATATATTATAATATACCCTCTTATTTTCTCTAAAGTTTATGTAAAACTCAAATATAATAATAATTTTATAAAAGTTTACAGTTATGAAAAAAAATTTGAAATTTAAGAATCTAAAAGAAAATTTATTAAGGAGATTTTAAAATGTGTTATCAGCACATGTGTATAACAGTTTCCAGTATTGATTTTTGCCTTTAAAACCCCTATTAAAACCATAAAACCACAGTAAAACCATCAAAATAGCATAAAAACCCATAAAAAAAAAAAACATTGGTTTATTTAAAAAAACCAATGGTTTTTGGGTTTTTAAAAAAAAACATGGTTTTTTCCAACCCTATATATATATATATATATATATATATATATATATATATATATATATATATATATATATATATATATATATATATATATATATATATATATATATATATATATATACTTCTATA
>JABUQX010145033.1:15000-20010 GCA_015478945.1 Trachelipus rathkii | reverse complement strand
CTGAACATGATGCCTATAAATCTAGTTCGAATTTACTGTTGATATCCTTTGCATACCCTTTATATACTTTGAAGTAAGGCGTCGACCATGGTATTCAAGTGAAGGATTCCCTTTGCATGCCCTTTGGATACCCTTTGAAGTGCAAGGTCGAATCATAGTTCTAGTTCAAGTGAAATTTACTGTGGATATCCTTTGCATACCCTTTGGATACCCTTTGAAGTGCAAGGTCGAATCATAGTTCTAGTTTCAAGTGAAATTTACTGTGGATTCTTTGCATGCCCCCTTGGATACCCTGAAGTGCAAGGTCGAATCATGTTCTAGTTCGCGAAATTTACTGTGATATCTTGTGATACCCTTTGGATACCCTTGAAGTGCAAGGTCAATCATATTGTAGTTCATGTGAAATTTACTGTAGATACCCTTTGCATACCCTTTGGAAACCCTTTGAGGTGCAAGGTCGAATCATAGTCCTAGTTCAAGTGAAATTTACTGTTGATACCCTTTGCATACCCTTTATATACCCTTTGAAGTACAAGGTCGAATCATAGTTTTAGTTCAAATGAAATTTACTGTGGATAGCCTTTGCATACCCTTTGCATACCCTTTGAAGTGTAAGGTCGAATCATAGATCTAATTCAATTACATAATTGATCACAAAATGTGAAATTTACTGTTGATACCCTTTGCATACCCCTTTGGATACCCTTTGAAGTGCAAGGTCGAATCATAGTTCTTATTCAGTTACGTAATTGGTCACAAAAAATTGCCAAAGTTTTTGAATAAATAAGAGCATTAAAATACCATGATACTTAATTTACTAAAAAATTTAATAAAATAATAGTCATAAATATTGATTTATCAAATTTCTTAGAAATTTTTAAATTTCTGAAATTAAATTCTTTACAATTCAAATTCTTAGAAATTTCTTAGAAAGAATTTCTTCAAACTGAAAAATTATATTTAAATTAAAAAAAAAAATAAAATATTCAGTTTAAAAGAAAATATAGCAGGATTATTCAATTCCAATAATATACAAAATATTATAATTATTAAAGTTGAAAAGGATAGCAATCAACTTTCCCCTAAATATAAAAACAAAAAAAAAAAAAAAAAAAAAAAACCATAAAAAATTCATAAGAAAACAAATAACCGCACATTCCGAACTCTATATTAAAATACAATAATAAACTTAAAATGGGCCAAAAATATTTTAAAAGAAATTCAGGACAAACTGCCAATAAAACACCCATACTTTCAACCTCCCTCCACCTCCACCTCCTCCTCCCCCCTCCACCTCCCCCCTCCTCCCACTTCCCCCCCTGCATTTTCCTTCCCTCACTGAGTCAAAAAATTTTAAACAAAACTGACGTAACCTCCTCTTAATCATTACAAGAAACAAAGCAATTGATTCCAAACATCTTTTCAAACTGCTAAAAAAAAAAATTCCTATTAAAACTTTTTATAAATAACTTAAACAGTTGTGCACCAAAGTAGTTAATGGTGTTATATATATATATATATATATATATATATATATATATATATATATATATATATATATATATATATATATATATATAGAGAGAGAGAGAGAGAGAGAGAGAGAGAGAGAGAGAGAGAGAGAGATAGAGAGAGAGATAGATAGATAGATAGATAGATAGATAGATAGATAGATAGATAGATAGATAGATAGATAGATAGAATAGATAGATAGATAGATAGATAGATGGATTAGATAGATAGATAGATAGAGAGAGAGAGAGAGAGAAGAGAGAGAGAGAGAGAGAGAGAGATCAATGAATAGGACGGTAATTGACATTTCTTTAAAATAATTTTTCGTTTATTCCATTCTTTTGTTCATTGAAACTATTATTATTTATTGATGAATGGCGCTCGACAAAGCAGCGTCAGTCACAATCAAATTTGGAATTTACAATTAACAATATTTGAAAAAGTTGTTTTGAAAACCTTGAGCATTTTTAAGTCAATTTCATTTGTTTTTATGAAAACAAAAGCATTATTCACGACAGTCATTTTTAGTCATTTGTTATTCAGTCAATCAAAAACAACCAATTTTAGTAGTCTCTCTCTCTCTCTCTCTCTCTCTCTCTCTCTCTCTCTCTCTCTCTCTCTCTCTCTCTCTCTCTCTCTCTCTCTCTCTCTCTCTCTCTCTCTCTCGTTAAATCTCTCTCTCTCTCTCTCTCTCTCTCTCTCTCTCTCTCTCTCTTTTACCACACAACACACGCATTATTATTATTATTATTATTATTATTATTATTATTATTATTATTATTATTATTATTATTATTATTATTATTATTATTATTATTATTATTATTAATATAAATATATATATATATATATATATATATATATATATATATATATATATATATATATATAGTATATATATATATATATATATATATATATATATATATATATATATATATATATATTCAAAAAAAGTTAAAATATTCTATTATTTTTGGAAAAACTTCAATCTTTGCAATTAAGTTTTTTTTTTTTTTTTTTTTTTTTTTTTTTTTTTTTTTTTTTAAATCTAATTAAAAATCATCAAACTCTCAAAACTAAAATACTAAAACATTTCAGTCCCTAATTAACAGACAAGAGCTGAACAAATTTTCTCTATTTTCTCCTAACGGTGCCCATTAAAGGCACCCACGGCATCCATTTTCTTTTTCACCCAATATTGCCTGTCCAGTCAGCAAAAATGAAACTTCAGTTCGAAAAGTTTAACCAAATCAAGCAAAACAACCAAAATGTCAAATCACAATCTACTTTGAATCTCTAATCTGATTTCTAATCTATAATCTCTAACTCTTAGCTGAATGTAATCTCAAGACATTCTTGTAGAGGTGTAGTTTTAAAAAGGGATTAAAAACATCTCTCTCTATAATAGGAACTTTTAATATATTTATAAATGATAAAAATATATATATATATATATATATATATATATATATATATATATATATATATATATATATATATATATATATATATATATAGTATATATATATATTGTTGTTATATATATATATATATATATTTAGTAAGATTTCACTCACCAAGAATCGAACTTAATGACAACAGCGTCGCCATTAAAAGTATACACAGAGGATTTACAAACAACTTGCACCCTGTACCCTAAAAGCTCCAAACAGAATACCATCACCTTTATAGTATAGTATATATATAAGTATATATATATATAATATATATATATAAGATATATATATATATATATGCCTATATATATATATAGAGTATATATATATATATATATATATAGATATATATATATGGTATAGTATATATATATATATATATATATATATATATATATATATATTATATATATATATATATATAGCAGTATATATATATATATATATATATAAAGATATATATATATATATATATATATATATATATATAAGCATTATTGCTGTTTTTACGCGCTTTTGATTTCCGAGGTAATTTGCTTTATCCGTGCGTTGGCTTCTCATTTGTTCTTTGAAAAGGGGAAACATTTTCTTAATGAAAGCAATGTTGCGAAACAAAAACTTTTGCAACAACTTCTGTTATAAATTGTTTCAGGGTTTTCGTCAATATAAGAGAAAGTTTCCAGAGGTTTCTTCTCTCTTTTTTTTTGGGGTGGTCCAATGTCTCTCTTTACATAACAAAGCAAATCTCATTGAAAGGGAAGTTGGGGTAGATGGGAGGTAGGCGAGAATGCAGAGAATGAGGGAGAGGGGGAGGGGAACAAAGGAGAGGTAAGAGAGGTTAAGTCTCAATAATCCTACACAAACTGAAAATATATATACATATAAATTTAAACAAATGGAAAATTACAAACACAGTGTCATATATATATATATATATATATATATATATATATATATATATATATATATATATATATATATATATATATATATATATATATATATATATATATTATATATATATATATATATATATATATATATATATATATAAACAGGTTCGGTTTATGCTATACTCGAAGCAAGCGACAACCTCTTGCACCGCGCTTACAAAGATTATACTGTCAAATTCTAAAAATTGTTTGTTCAAAATGGGATTAAATTATTAAAAGATATTGGAAGGTATTTGAAACCCTGTAAAAGACTTTAAGCAACCTTTTTCAAGTTAAGTGATATTTTAAATTTTATGTTTCTAACTTTAGTTTTATTTTCCTATTTTAAATTTTTAAGGTACTACAATCTATAGTAATAACATACGGTATATTATTTTACTGGTTTATTCCCAGTGAGTTTATCCAGTTTTTAAAACATTTAGTTTTGTTTTTATATTTCATGAGTTGGCCCTAAGAGGTCGCTCGCTAGTTCACTACAAAAAAATGTCAAAACGTATAAGTAACAAAAAAAAAATATTACAAAGATTTCTTTCCAATTTTTTGAAGCGGCTTTCCTATAAATAATATGTCTTTCTAACATTGATGTTGCAAAATTTTTGTGACTATCCTGTGACAGACAAACTTGTTATTCGATTTCATTATTAACATTTTTCTACTATACTGGAACAACCCAAAATACGAAAGCCGAGTTAAATATTTGATAACGGTGGGAAGGATTTTTCTTCAGAAGGTCAAAATTAGAAAGATTTTAAAAAATACCTTTAAGTTAACAGGAAAAGTAGAGAAGGGTCGAAATTCTGTAAAAATAAAGAATATAGATCTACATTTCATTAATATATAAAGGCTTAATCTCCCCTTTGAATTTATATACCTCTTATGCTTAACTTTAATCCTTGCACGTACCTAAATGGAATGTAAATGCAAATGAAATATACTCGTATATATATATATATATATATATATATATATATATATATGTATATATATAGATATATAAAAATATATAAATAAATATAATATATAAATTATATATATAATTATGAATAGTATAAAGAAGTATATATATATATATATATATATATATA
>JABUQX010145032.1:0-29481 GCA_015478945.1 Trachelipus rathkii | reverse complement strand
ATATAAATTCCGATAAACCAAGATAGCATATTGAACATATCTACAGACGCTTTTAAATCCCAAAATAAAAATGCAATCTAACAAATTAAAAATACTAAAATAAGCAAAAATAGAAGATATATATGTGAAAGTATATAATAGTTTTCTTTATAATATATATATAGAAAGAAAGGAGTTGAGTTAGTATATATATATATATTATATATATATATATAGTAGTAGTTATATATTATATATATTAGTATGTAGGTGTATATATATGTATGTATGGTTATATTGGGACGAAGTTGTGGTGAGAGTATATATATATATGCTATATAATATATATATGTATGTATATTAAGGTTATATACATATATATAGGCAGGAATGCTTAAGCAAGAGCAGCACAAGTATAGCATATATATATATATATATATAGCAGAGTAGTGTGGTATATAGTTAGATAAGAAGGTTATATATAAATTAGTAGCGCTATTATATTCATTTCTTAATTTATATATTTTCGTAGCGTTATTATATTCGTTTTTAAAATTATTTTTTTATTTTATTTTATTGTATTGTACGTAAAAAAATTTAAATTTGCAAAAATTTTTAAATATCATCTTTTACACTATGGTTTCGTAATATATCTGTTGGCTATAGGGTAAATTTTGCTATAGTCTTCCCTTTCCTCGCAATTTTTAAAGAAGTCTAGGCGGTAAAGAAAAAGTCACAATAGATTGTGGTAAAAGTACGATGGAATTGGGATAGGTTTTAGTTGGAGTATAAGAAAAAATGTTTCAATATACAAAAATAATTAAAAAACGCTTCAAATAATTGGTTTTGACAATTTTTGTACATTAAATGTTTATAGTTTCCCTACAGTATTTATAATAATTATAATGAATGGTGTAGTGGATTTGACTAGGTCTAGGCTACAATCTGGTTAGGTTTTCATGGGGTGTCTGGCTGGGAAATGAAGGAACAAACAAAAAAAATAATATCCACACAAGTCTAAGTTTATTAAATGAGATAAATAAATAAGGCAAAGAAAAGAATAAAACAATGTAAACAGAAAACGAAAGACAATAAAATAAAATGCAGCTGAAGTATAAACTGACCAACAAATAAGCAATAAACAAAATAAACACAAAGCAAGAATATAAACAAAAAAAATCCAAAATTGCCAGCAATTATAAAAAATATATACACTCAAAAGTCATCAAATCAATAAATGAAAAATATATACTGTATAATAAATTCAGAGAAATAGAATAAAAATATACAGATAAATTAAATAACCAATACAAAGAAAACAATTATATCCAATACAAATAAATAAAACCAATATAATCAATAATATTCCACTGGAATACTACACTCTTGAGCTCTTTAATTATTTCAGGTGCACCTGTTACTATTTTTCTAGATATACCCGGGTATATAATAAGTTAAGGATGGTCTTCAATTTTGATCTTGATTTAGAACCAAGCCACAAAAAAAAAAAAAAAAAAAAAAATGAAGTGAAAAGAACTAAACAACCCTCAATCAAGCAATTAAATTAAATATAAACATTGATATATCATAGGTAAATAAAGGAAATTAATACATAACTACAAACTTATAAAAATTTATGAATAGAAAAAACATTTATTCACAAATATTTATGAACAAAAAGAAATAAATTTATACAACTCAATACCTGGATAGGAGTTAGTGCCTAGTTTTTTTTAAATAAGCGGTCACAATTGAGGAAGGATGGAAAAGGAGAAGCAAATGAACTGTAAAAATATTTTCACCAACCATATAACAAACAAAAAAATAAACAATTTAATACTAATAGTAACAAAAATAATAATACAAAACAATTAACACAAAATAATCGAAAAGTTCTCAAAATTTCATAATTAATAGTAACATGGAAGTATTATAAAAAATACACACCTTTAATTGCAATGAAATAGCTCATACAACAAAGTCCTTTACAAACATCAAACCAAAGCACCAATAAATCCTCAAAATCAACAATTGGAAATTCACTATTATGTCAAATATGTTAATGCCTAAAGAAAATAAACAGGTGAAATAAAACAAATCAAATAACACAGCGGTTATAAAAAAAAAATTAAACTTCCATAAGAATTATTTATTTCCATTTTCTTTATCCGTTATCCATTAAGTAGTAACTAAATTTTAAAAATCATTGAAACCTATTCAAAACTATGACATGATGGTTTTTCATGTTAATTTGTGTTTTACTTTAAATGAATAACACAAATGTGGTTCAATATCATTTTAATATTACAGATTTCTATACCTTAATTTCAATTTGTTCATTGTTCATATCAATGTTTATACCATTTTGTGCATGATTAAATTTCACAAGCGTAATTTTTTAGGCTCTGTATTGCTATAGTTAATATACAGTGCACAAATTTAAATTTGTTTTCTAAAATTTTTACTAGTTTAACACAAGATTGACTCCAACATTAAAGCTATTGTGCAATAGATATGGTTTTTTACTTTCCAAGTTGTGCATGACATTTCACATCAAATATTTTTGGAAAATATTTGCACTGAGAAGTACTATAAAATGTTTATATAAGCTGTTTAATATATCTAAGTACTCACTCTAGAAATAATGCAATGCTAGATAAAATAAAAAAAAATATTTAGGCCTATATAAATACAGTATATTTATTTTAATTTCATTTACTTCAGCATGAAATATATGTATAAAATATGTTGTTATATATTATATTATATGTTGTTATATATGTACATATTATAAGTATATATATATATATATATGTTGTTATACAGGCTACTTCATATGTTATTATGTAATTGTTAGCCTATTTGGTAGATAAATGTTGTTATGGATAGCATATGCTAAGGTTACAAGTTAGTACAGGAGTTAAATTTATAATGTTCAGCTTTAGGTGGCTTTAGTTCAAAATTTCTAAGTTCAGAAAGCTGTTTTAAGAAAATTTAGTGGCAAGCTTCTGGCATAATTTCAGAAGCTTGCCACTAAAGAATTTTCTTAAGAAACTTAACTTTTCTGAACTTGGAAATTTTTTTTGAACTTAGAAAATTTTTCAGAAAATATGAACTGATTCAAATATAGAACTTTCCCATATATTTATATATAGCAGGTTTAGCATATATGTTATTTATATATATATATATATATATATATATATATATATATATATATATATATATATATATATATATTAAATCTATAATTTATTTTTTTTTATTTTAATTGATTTTTCAGAAAATAATAATGTTATAATAATTTTATAATAATGGGACGTAAAGGATTAAGTCATGAAGAGAAACGTCAAAAAGTTATGGAAATCTTCTATGAAAAGAAAGATTTTTTCCAGTTGAAGGTTTATAATTATAAGATTATTAGTTATCTTTCTTTTTGCTTGTAACTTTTGTGAAGATTTAAATCATTTCCTACAAACCCAAAGAAAATTTTGTTCATACATCATTTTATACTCACGAAATTGTTTTTAATAATTGCCTTGTTTATTTTCTTTGATAAAGTTTTGATGAATTGAAAGTTTTATTTATTTAATTTATATATGTATTTATTTATATTTATTTATTTATTTTTTTATCATAAATGGGAATTTTTCTAAAATTTTCTTACTTCTTCCAATAGGAACTAGAAAGAATTGCCCCAAAAGAAAAAGGAGTTATTTCCCAATCTGTTAAAGACATCGTCCAGTCTCTTGTTGATGATGGGCTTGTTGATACTGACAAAATTGGAACTTGTATTTACTTCTGGGCTTTTCCAAGGTAAATGAGTGTTTTAGTTATAGTTTCCTAAAGTAATATGATATTGAGAACTTGGTATCAGTGTTTAATTAATTTTCGTTAGTTATTCTATATATATATATATATATATATATATATATATATATATATATATATATATATATATATATATATATATATATAAGTGTGAGAAATATTATTTTATATATATATATATATATACTGTATATATATATATATATATATATATATATATATATATATATATATATATATATATATATATATATATATATATATATATATATATATAATTCCATTTCAAATCAACAAGGTAAAAATCTTCATGTTCTCTGAATTTTTTTAAAAATTTTGCCTACTTCTAGATATCAATAAAACAATTTGAATAATTAATGTAAATTTCACCAATCTATTTTGTTTAGTTGTCAAGATCTAAGCACCTCAATATTGCCAAAATGTTTACTTTTTTGAAGAAATTCCTTCATTGTCAAATTAAATATCTTGAGATGTAGTTAACATACATAGTTACTAAAAATTCACACCTAACACACCCCTAAGATTGTTCATCTGAACACATTGTACTTTAGATCTATACCACTTATTCCAGACCATGGTCTCACTACTATACATTAACACAGGTAGCAACATACCCTCATGTAAATCCCTAGTTCACTCAAGACTTAGTCCCTTTACATCCATCAAGGATTTAATTGCAACAGCCACCTTCCTGCTATTCACATCTTTCCTACTACACTCTGCATCATCCATTCCCCTTTTCATCCAACATAAATACTAAATATTGAAAACTCAGACACTTGTTCCAGTTGCTCACCATCTAACCTAATTTCACACAGAGGACTGCCCTCACTCACAACCAATAACCTCACCCTTATCTATGTTTACTTAGTTTACTTTCAAACCCCTCCTTTTACACTTCCTGCCAAATCCCTCTAAAAATCCTCTCAAATTCTCTTCAGATTCACCACACAAAACCAAATCATCTGCTTATAATAGGTAGGGCACCCTCCAATCTCTTCCATTCTCCATCATTCTAACACCATCTCCTGCCACCCCCACCTCTAATTCTTTCATAACCCCATCCATATACACATTGAATAACCAAGGAGACATAACACATCCCTGTCTCACTCTTCTATTAATATTAAACCAATCACTTTCAACTCCATTTATTCTTACACACGCTTCACTATCGTCATACATACTTTTGATTCCATTCAAAAGCCCACCACCTACACCATGTATCACTAACACCTGCCATCCCTATTAATCTTTTCATATATATATATATATATATATATATATATATATATATATATATATATATATATATATATATATATATATATATATATATATATATATATATATATATATATATATATATATATATATATATATATATATTTATTTTATACTTGTACCAACATGTTAACATCCTTATCTATTTTCCCTTCATCTTTTGTCCTTTTTTTCCTAATCGTTTATTTTAACCATCTCGATTTAATATTTTTTCACAATGTATTTGCCAAATCCTTTGCCTTTCTTATTCCCCACCTAATAGTTCTTTTATCATCCTAGAGTATTAAACTTCTGTATCCTAAAATAAAGCACATAAAAATTTCATTTAAATTATGAAGTTAGCCAATAATAATAATAATAATAATTATTATTATTATTATTATTATTATTATTATTATTATTATTATTATTATTATTATTATTATTATTATTATTATTATTATTATTAGTGAGGTATCGAGTCCACTTTTTAGGGTCAGGTCAGAAGTTATTGCAAATTTTATTGTGATAAAAATATAATAAATTATTGTAACAGATATTTTTAAGATTATAATAATATAAAATGAAAAAGTAATAATAATGATTAATTTTTTAAATCACAAAGGTAATTGTGAATTTAATGTCTGCAAATATTGTTTAACTGACAAATAAAATTAATAATGAAATAATATAAAATTAATAATGAAATAATATAGCATGTAGTATGCAGAAAGTAAATTAAAATTAGTTTTCCTCATAATCCTTTCCATTAGCAAAATAGAAAAATACAAGTACAACTAAATCAAATTCCACCAAGAGAATATTAAAAAGAAATGTTCGAGTTTCTCATGGTAGCATCCTATGCCCCTTTTTTTTAATATATTTTTTTTGGAATGGCCTTCACTAATCCAATATTTTATTTTCCTATGCAGTTGATTTTGTACTTTGGGTTTCTGATCCAAATCTTCAGGTTTCTGCTTAAACAATTCAGGATTCAGAAAGTTCTATAATCACTAGTGAAATGATCAGAAACCTGTAGATTAAATTTTTTAGTTAACAAAACCAATTATGTCATCTTCATAAGATATCTTCTAAATGATCCCAATCATGTTGCCATGCTTCAGAAGGAATTTAAATACGCAGCATCACAAATAAGTTTTGTATTGTGTTTTGACTAATAGTTAGCTTGAATTCTAAATGCATTTAAATGAATTTAAGGTACCCTTAAAATATTTCGGAAATAAGAATTGGATATCAGATAGAGGAATTCTCTCGCACTTTAATAAAACTATTGAGTGATCAAGAAAAGATTAATTTTGATATTCTTTCGAAGATCAAGGCACAATCCTTGATCAATGAAAAAAAAAAAATGGGGAATTAGACTTATTGTTGGAGAGCTTTCTAGTGTAGAAGAATGGACCTTTTAGAAGCTAAAGCTTGCAATTACATTAACAACAAATGAAAATATACCGGTATTGGTATGAACATACTATATACTGCCCATGCAAGATTGTCAAATATATTATCATCAATCGATGTTACTCTACTAAACATTATATCTATGATTTTTTCTTATATTCAATGACTTATCTTGTATAGGTAGGTTGAAAAAGTATATAAAGACTTAGCTTCGTCTCAATAGTTATTGTTACCCCTATCTCTTAATTACAACTTCAGATGTTTATTTTGATTACAGTTTAAAAAGCCCTTCTATAAAGCAATACAGCACCATTAAAACTTTTAACAGAAGTTTTAAGAGAAAATCCACCTCTTTCAAACTCTTAACTGTAATGCCTGAATTATAAATGTTAAAAAAAAAAGGGATTTATGTTTTGTGATTGAACTATAATGAATTTTTATCTTCAATGAAACTCACCTTATAGTACTTACTGTATTTATGACATAACAATATGCAATACCTATACAGTTCTTTTGTATACATATAGATTTTGTCCTTCATTTGCAGTGAATCACCTTTTTGAGGAAACTCCAATCAAATGCATGCTATAATTGTTCAACAAGACTTATTCTAAAACATTTTTATTGATTGCCCTACTATTTTTTGGTCACCAGAGAAATATTACAGCAAAAAGTTGAATTGACTTGACTATAGTATAAATATATTTACATATATAGTAAGTTATAGCAGTAATAATACCCTTATATAAAGGTAAGAGAGAGATTGGTTAACTGCAGGAGCTATAGGGGAATTAGTTTGAGTAGTGTTTGGAAGATATACGCTAGTATTTTGGTTGAAAGAGTGTGTCGAGTGACTGATTGACGAAGAACCCAGAGCATTTAGAATTGGTAGAGGATGTGTAGATCAAATCTTTACTGAAACAAATGTTTGAGAAGAATAATTTGTATTTAGATTTTATGGATTTGCAACTGTCATATGACAGGGTTAATGGGGAAGCTCTGTGGCTGGTGTTAGTGATATATGGTGGGGTAGGATTCTGAATGTAATTAAAAGTATGTATGTCGGGAGTGAAGCGTGTGCAAGAATAAATGGAGTTGAAGGTGAATGGTTTAATATTAGGAAAGGGGGAAGGGATGCGTTATGTCTCCAGTGGTTCTTTAATTTGTATATGGATGGGTTGATAGGGGGAAGATGTTAAACCGATGGAGAATGGAAGAGAGTGTAGGGTGCCTTGCTTATTGTACGCTGATGATTTGGTTTTGTGTAGCGAATCTGAAGAGAGTTTGAGAATATTGGTAGAGGGGTTTGACAGGGTGTGTAAAAAGTAGGGTTTGAAAGCAAATGTAGGTAAGAGTAAGGTGATGGAAGTGAGTGAGGAGAGTCCGTGGTATGAAACCATGTTGGATGGTGAGCAATTGGAACAAGTGTCTGAGTTTAAATATTTAGGCTACATGTTGGATGAAAAGGGAACTGATGATGCAGAGTGTAGTAGGAAAGTTGTGAATGGTAGGAAGGTAGCTGGTACAATTAAATTTTTGGTGAATACAAAGGGACTAAGTCTTGAGTGTGCTAGGATTTTAGATGAGGGTATGTTGTTACCAGTCTTAATGTATAGTATTGAATAAAAGTTATAGATTTAAGATACAATTTGTTCAGTTGGACAATGTTAGGGGTTTATTAGATGTGGGAAGAATTGATAAAATAAAGAACGAATATGTTAGGGAGTTGGTGTGAAGAATGGCGTAAATGAAAGAATAAATGAGAGTACATCAAGATGGTTGGTCATATGGGAAGGATGGATGATAGTCGGTTGGTTAAGCTAATGTATTGTGGTGAGTGTGCTGGGAATCGACTGGCTGGGAGACGAAGAAAAAGTGGATTAGGTCGGTAAAGAAAATGTCTGAAGGAGAGGAATGAGAGTTTGGCAGAGGCGAGAAGAAAGGTACATAATAGGAGTGAATGGCGTTTTTTTGTGAGAGGGTATGGTTGTGTGCCTGACCCAAGGGAGGAACCCTACTTTGATGAGATACCACAGCGAGGTTCTATCGCTGGCTTGTTAAGCCCTAGGGTGGATTTTTTTTTTAACAGCAACAGGCACTCAATTGAGGGGATGGTATGGTTGGGCTCTCCTTTCGACTTACGTCATGTTCTGCTAGCTTTTCTGTTTCCGGTGTATTTTTCGCACCTCAATCACAATTTTGGGAAAGGAGGAAGATGAAGTAGTAAGTCAATCCAGTGTTAAAATTTTCAGCCTTTCTTATGTACCATTTGGTGCCACAATTTCCCGTCAAAATAAAACTATAATAATATTGCTTTGTATATAACAATTTTTTTTATATATATATTATCCCATACATTTTTGAGGAAAAATGCCAAATATTTTTTATAAATATTAATAATCAGTAATTCAATCCAATGTTATAATTTTCAGTCTTTCTCTGTATACCATTTGACTTCAAATTTTGACGCCAAAAAGTAAAACATATAATATGGCTTTGCATATTCCAAAATTTTATTTTATTATCATATAGTTTTGAAAGAAAATGCCTAATATTTTTTTTACTTTATTGTTCAAAAACCCCATCAAAAGGAATCCACCATTTGGCCCACAATTTCCTTATCTATCACCTACTGTATATATGGTTTATTTATACTGTGACTAATCCTAGAGACTGTTGTCCTTTACTTGCAGTGAGTCACCTTTTTGGGGAAACTCCAATCAAATGCATGCTATAATTGTTCAACGAGACTTTTTCTAAGACATACTTTTTTGGTTGCCCTATTATTTTGTGGGAGTCAGCAATAAATTTAAAATAGATATACCATGTGAATCATACTGTTTACTATCTTTCTCAATATTTACATTTTTCTTACAATATATTTGCAGATAGCGATGTTTTGCTTTCATCAGTGGTGAGCCGGAGCTGGTTTGTTTCATGAAAGTGAACAGGTAGTTAACTCTTTTTGCTGTTTAATTAACTAGGAAAGCGAGCCTGCAGCTCACTCTTATGACAGCAGAGAACCGTTTGATAAAATATTAGAAAATCACCACTGTCTGTATGTCTAGAAGAATGGGATTGTTGCTCAAGTCAAATTGCACTTGTCATTGCCCTTTTCACTCCTTTGCAAGTTAAATCTATATATAAAGTATGCAAGTACATAAATTGGCCAAAAAAAAACAACTAAATAAAATGGCAAGAAATAAGATGTTAAAAAATTTCGGGCACATGTTACTTATTGTTGTACTCAGTCACTGACTTGGTTGAATTAGACAGAATCCGCTATAATTTGTCCTAGTCCTGGACTCGGACGAGGTACATCACTAATAATAATAAAACCTGTTATACCTTTATTTGTAAGACTAAATCTTTGATATATTTGTTTTATTTTTTTCAGCAAGGCTAGCATTACTCGGGAAAACAAAATAGAGAAATTGGGAAACAGTTTGAATGATGTTGAAAACAAATTAGAAATTTATAAGAAACAAATGGAAGATCTAAAGGTAGTGTTATTATTATTATTATTATTATTATTATTATTATTATTATTATTATTATTATTATTATTATTATTATTATTGTTATTGTCGTTGTTATTATTATAATTATTATTATTATTATTATTATTATTATTATTATTATTATTATTATTATTATTATTATTATTATTATTATTAGGTAGGGCGTGAGGATACAAACGAAAGAGAAGCTATTTTAGAACGCTTAAGTGAAGTTCAGTCTGAGAAAAATGATCTTGAGAGTCAATTGCAGAACTCGAAAGGATGTCACCCCGATTTGATAAAGAAATATAAAGAAGAAGCACAGGTGAGATATTATTATTATTATTATTATTATTATTATTATTATTATTATTATTATTATTATTATTATTATTATTTATTATTATTTGAGAATTAACCCAATGGTAGCCTAACGCAGTATGAAACACAACAACAAGTTATTGACTCATCCGAATGTTCTCCTCTGATGATTCTGATACTGCTTTTACTTAGAGACGTAGAATGGATAATAGTAACTAAAATATTCCTTCTTAACTTAGGTAATGAGTCTGTACCTATTATTTATATTTACATGAATTGACTTATTTACAAGGAACGCGATACTTAACCACCACACCTGATAACTCACCCTACTACTCTGAACACCAGCCAGACCTAAAGTGCGCACCCAGACCTAACCACCAGGATGATACACGGGTATGTTTCCAGAGGGAGGAGGCTACATTTACTTTTATTACTGATGTTAATCAAGAGTTCACTTTACTTTTTTAGACTTGACTTACTGAAATGAGAATATAAAATATATGAAAATAACAATATATGCATAGAAAAATCAACGAGCCGGGAACACTCGCTCGTTCACTACCAGCCGACATAGTCGTCTGGTCCCAAAAAAAAAAAAACACTCCTGCTCAGCAGTTGTAGATCTTTCCTCTGTACTTCCATCAGACAATCTTCATCTTCGCACTACCACTCCAAGGACAAAACACCAGACATCATCTTCTTCCATTTGACACAGCACATCACAGATAAGATAACAACAAAAAACAATCAATATTATTATTATTATTATTATTATTATTATTATTATTATTATTATTATTATTATTATTATTATTATTATGAGTACTCATCACCCCTCCTACTTTCCATTTGCACAGATTGTAGCTTCCATTTTTTATTTCCTTCAGACAGGGTTGGCACTGATTAAATCAAATTGATTTAATCAGTTGATTAAATAAATCGATTTTTTTATGAAAATATCATAATTTTTTAGGCATTTTTTTTTCTAAATTAATAATTATTCCTAGTTATCACCTAATTAATGATACGTATATTTTATCCATATAATAAGCCAATTCATCAATGTAGTTTCAAATCATTTTCAATAAAGAAATAAGTAAAATTAGATTACTCAGATATTATACAGTATATATATATAATTTAAATAACTTAATTAAACTAAATAATAATTATATTTACTAAGCTTATTATTGATTAGGTAATAATTAGGATTATTTACTAATTTTATCAAAACAATAATTAAAATGGCAATTTGTGCCTAAAAAATCAAAAAAATAAAAAATCATTGATTTTTTTATTTTTTTTTTATTTTTCTAAAAAAACAAAAAAAAACACCAACCCTGCCTTCAGATACCTCTCAATGCTGCATTATTTTATGGCTTACGACTATGATAATTTCTGTGCCTTATGGGAGTATCAATCCCCCAGAATGGCTTGAAGTTGTTTTGTCTAAAATTCTAATTAATGCTGTAGACCATCCGGTTCTACTGAGAGCCAGTTCTTCTCGGCTGCACTTTGTCCCACAGTCTCTCTCCTTGCTCGCCAACTTTCACTGCTGACTTTATGACGTTGGTTCTGCCAATTACCAGGTTTCTAGACCTTGATTCGGAGAACAGTTACATCATTGTGACTTCAAAAGTACTCTTCTTGCTTCCCAAGACCGGTCAGCTAGAAACACCTAAACACCTTTATCGGCTTCATTCTATGAAAAAATATTTACCTTTTTTTGGGGGTCCCATCTCATGTGACTGGGTATTCCCATGATGAGCAGACTGATGGAACAGCTTACTACGCTTCCACTTTTCAAATAACAGACAGATTACATCTAACTGAGACATTTCAAATGGGATTCCTTCCTGTTACTGATTGTTATTCTCGTCTTCGTTAAGGATTCCTCACCTGCTGGTAGGAATTCTGAGAAAAGGATTCACAAGGTGCCAAGTCGCTCAGTGTGAAACCCCTCGTGTAGGCGTGGTCCCCATAGTGGGTGAGCCTGACTTGCTTGGCGTTGGATATACAAATTTGACGCACAGCTACCTCATTACGGGGGACAAATCACCAGTTTGTCCTTTCAGTTCACATATTCATAACTCTTCCCATACGTCGTATCTTCGATGATTGTGATGTATTGGCAATTGTCGAACAAGTTTTTTCCTGCTTTATATTGCATACCCTTTCACAAATGTCTTGCTCATACTATGTCAGAACTTTTTCATTTCTGTAGAATTGCTGTATTTGCTTTTCTTAGGGACCTGAATTTGTTTTATAAGATTATCTTTCTACGTAGTACATCCTTTTGGTTTTGTATAGGTGTTGCCCTGATATAGGTTTTCCAGCATAATATATTCACTTCCACGTGTGAAGTGACGGCACCTGTACAAGAACTCAAGGAATATTATTATTATTATTATTATTAGTAGTAGTAATAATAATATTAATAATAATAATAATTATTATTATTATTATTATTATTATTATTATTATTATTATTATTATTATTTTTATTATTATTCATCTACCTTTTCCCCAAGACTGGGGATAAGGTGCGTGCAATGCACCGGAAACAGAAAAGTAGTAGAAGAATATGACACAAGTCGAAAAGAAAGCCCAGCCTACCCCCCCTTATACCTATTAGTGCAAACGAGTCGTGTCAGAAATCCACCCTAGAGCTTCACGGGACCGCGACGAATCCTCACTATGGTAAGTGTAGGGACCATCCTCGCCCAGGTGGGCCAACCATACCCCTCACAAAACCCCTGCCATCCACTTCTATTATGCACCTTCTTTCTCTCTGCCAAACTCCTATTTCTCTCCAGGCATTCCTTTACTGACTCGATTCACATTTTCTTCGGTTTCCCAAACACACTACCCACTATACATCCGCGCTTAACCAACTGCTATCATTCATCCTTTCCATGACTAAACCATCTCAACGTACTTTCATTTATTCTCTCATTTACCCCTTTCTTCACACCACACAACTTCTAATAGGTTCATTCCTCATTTTATCAATTCTTCTCACACTTAACATGCCCCTAAGATTGTCCATCTGAACACATTGTATTTTAGATCTATACCTCTTATTCCAGACCATAGTCTCACTATTATACATTAACACAGGTAACAACATACCCTCACAAAGACCCCAAAGGTTGTTCAAGCACTTAGTCTCCCTTTACATCCACTGAATCGACTTCAATTGCACCAGCCACCTTTCCTGCCATTCGCAACTTCCTACTACACTGCATCCGTTCCTTTCAGCCAACAATATCCTAAATATTTAAATCAGACACTTGTTCCAGCTGCTCACCATCTAACATATAACTTCACACCGAGGACTGTCCTTCCTCAAAACTATAACCTTACTCTTATCTACAAGCCTTTCAAACCTCCTTTTACACACCCTGCCAAATCTCTAATTATTATTATTATTATTATTATTATTAAGTTGTTTATGGTCGGATCGCCTTAAGCGACCTTCTGCGAAACTGTTTGAAACTTCTGGGTAAGTGGAATGTCAGAGAATAAATGATGAGTACAAGAGGAGAGGGGTGTGGATGTATTAGAAAGGGTAAATTTGATTTTTGCTTGCTGTGACTGAAACAAAGATGAAAGGAAGCTGATGAAAACGAGTGGTGTGGGGCATGTGCTGGAGTGGAAAGGAAATGAGAGGGAGAGAAAGAGTTGCGATTTTGACTGAGTGACCTGTAGCAAAGAGCTATGGTGGATTTTCTTGTGAGTACTAGAATTCAATGCTAAAACTTGCCTGAAAGATCACAGGTGTGGTTGTGACATGCGGTATGGTCCATTGATGGTGATGTTGAGGAGAGTGCTATTTTCTGGGATAATCTAAATTATGTTTTGGATGGGCTGAGTAGGAGTTTCAGGTTGATTATGTTGGGTGACCTAAATGGCTGGGTAGGTGATCAGAAAAGGCATGGTATAGCAGGTGGCTTTGGTGACGGGAGAAAATGAGAATGGTAGGAAGGTGATTGATCTCTGTGAGGAGAGAGGTATGTGTGTGTAAGCAATACATTCTTCAAACACAAGAGTATTCATAAGTATACTAGAGTTGGTGTAGGTAGAGATGTATCGAAGTGAAAGTAATGATTGATTTTGCGTTTGAGAAGGATTTTGAAGTATGTATGGATGCTAAATCAGTGAGGGGATGGGAATGAGATTATCGGATCATTATGTGGTTTTATTTAAAATTAAATTAGTACTTGGATGGGAGAGGAAGGTGATAAGGAAGGAAGTGAAGAATTAAGTTTGAGAAGTTAAGTGAACAAGGTAATAGGAAAAGTATTTAAGAGCGCTTGCAAATTGTTGTGTGAGTTTTCATTCCATTTTATTACATTCTGACCTTTAAATTTGAAATGCCACTAAAGAAATGAATGATCAACCGATCGGTTAGTTAGCTTTGTGTTGAGAAAAAAAAATTAATATTAGTTAAAGCCATTACTATCTTTTTAATATATTTTTTATTATTGTATATTTCTACATAGACATTTATTATTTGTCCTAATAGAAGGACTTGTAATCCATTGTATCTAGGGATGCACCGGATAGTCATTTGGCCGGATACCGGATATCTGGTCAATTTGAAAAGCCGGATAACCGGAATGTTAGCATTTAAATAGAAAAGTAAAAATTATTTCAGATTCTTTATTTATAAAATATTTAAAATGATTATTATATTATATTATACTAATTAATAATTTTGCTTAATTAATAAAATAAAAATTATTTTAATAAAAATAAAAATTCCTTTTATAAAATAAAATTTCCTTTTATAAAATAAAAATTACTTTTATAAAATTTAAAAAAATTAATTGCAGTGGAGATCCCTTTTATGAAAAAAATTATTATAAATAATAAAAAAAATGCAAAATAAAACGACTTAAAAAACTATTATGAATGTAAAAATTTCATGTTCTTTAAAAGGAAAATTAATTTTTCAGCATTTTCAGGAAGTAGACTATTTCGGTTTTCAGTACATATATTTGCAGCTGCACCGAATGCTGTTCTGAAGTAACTGAACTTATGGGGCACCTGATATTTTTAGTGTCAATGTTTTTAGTTTGGGTTATTCTAATCTTTATTCTCCATCATTGAATGGGATTTGCTTTTCTATCCAAGAATGGTTCTTTCAAGTATTTTTCAATTTCTGCTCTAATAAGTTTTGATTTTGATTTTTTGGTTTTAGATTCTTCTTCCGAGGTAGAGAACAATACATGCATCATCACAAGACGATGTTGAAGCACCTGCCCTAATTAGCGTTTTTCCTACTTTTCCTCGTATTCCGGTGAGCTGTTGTCCGTATCAACTACAATTCCCTCTATTAATTCATGAAAACACTGCCAAATATTTTCATGCGATTCTTTTCTTTTATCAGTAATTAAACTTTTAGGCTTGGCACTCTTGTCTATTACTTTTGATAAGCCTTGGAGTTGTAATTCATTTTCTTTGATTTCTTCAATGGCCCATTCTTTTGCTTTGTGATCAGTTTGGGAAAATACTTCTTTAAAACGTGGTTCCAAAAATGTTGCAACAACGTAGATTTTCTTATTAAAGATATCATTCTGCTTTCTTTTGTCACCTTCATTCAGAAAACGAGCTTGTAGGGATTTTTTTAGCTCTTCTTTTAGGTTCGCACACCAAAGTCCTTTACACGCTTTGAAAGGTAAGATTTGAGAGTTGCTACAGCTGGAATGATATAATTTCCTTATCAGCACTTGCCTCCTTAGTCATTTCCTCAAAGGGTTGTAACGCACGAAGTATATTCTCGACAAGAGTCCACTCATAAGCAGCCAATGTGGGAATATCATACTCGCTTGCATAAGCTGTTACTGCTTGTCGTTGCTCGTATAAACGCTCTAGCATGTAGAAGGTAGAATTCCAACGGGTAGTTATATCTTGAATAAGTTTATGCGTCGGTAGCTTCAAGTTTTCTTGGATGTTTTTAAGCTTAGAGCAAGCACTTGATGAGTGACTGAAATGGGTAACGATTTTTCTTCCTTTGGCAATAATGTCAGAAACACTGCGTTGTGACAAGATGGATTCCTTCACAACCAGCTGTAGGCTGTGTATGAAGCAACTCACGCCTTCAACAGCAGTCAATCCTGCAATCAAAAAATTAGCCAATTACTTGTTACTTATAACTCAATATTAAAATTAAGAATTGTAAAAATTGTCTTTTGTATTAAATCATTTGCCAAAATTTTTTTTGCCGATATAGGATTGCGCAAAAAAATATAAAATCCATACACGTTGATGCTTTTTACACATAATTGTAATAAATAAGAACTATGACCGAAAGAAAACAATGAAACAAACGACGATTATATAAAATTACAAGGCTAATGTCCGCTATTTAATCTAGAGATATTGTATTAAAGGTATAACTTATCAATAAATAAAAATATATATATATATATATATATATATATATATATATATATATATATATATATATATATATATATATATATATATATATATATATATATATATATATTAAATGAATGAGTCAAAGGAGATTTACTTCCATCAGCGGGATTCGAACATTGACTCCGCGTCGCAGAAATACCGACCGAGTCCACTAAGCCATCCGCATTCCCAAAAAGAACGTTGCGTAGCTTTTAAAGCTCCTGTTTTCTCATCCCATAATTGCTGAGTACTTCAAGGCCTGGCTCATTTTAAAATGAATGAGTCAAAGGGAGATTTTACTCTCCATCAGCTATATATATATATATATATATATATATATATATATATATATATATATATATATATATATATATATATATATATATATATATATATATATATATATATATATATATATATAATATAATATATATATGTGTTTATATCGTGAGTCTTTATGTACGTCTTGTATGGCATCTGTATGTATGCCAGAGAGAGAGAGAGATGTACACCTGTGTAAGGGAAGTGGGTCATCATGCCTCCCATGTGCACTTTTATAGAAAACCGTTACCCCATCATATAACTATTGCTAAGAGTGTATAAAAGACTGTTACAGACTCCCCACACACACCCAAAGGGAGGTGCCAAATTTGAACTGTAATGACCAAGGGCCCGCCAAGGGACGATTGTCAAGCGTAGCGAGGGACTTGTTAAGTAACCTCGGTGAAGAGAGGTCGGTCGAACTTTAAGATTGTGCCGGGTGTCTATGTAATTAACTTTATATAATTTGTGATATCATTCAAATTATTGATCTTATATTGCCCCAGTTACCAACATTTGCTTTGTTGAATAATATTTAATATTATCATTGTTTAATAAGAAAACTAAAGTGCCACACCTTTCATTTTTATCACGATTGATTGATTGCTATTAATTGAGGGCTTTCAGTATTCCTCAGCATATATATATATATATATATATATATATATATATATATATATATATATATATATATATATATATATATATATATATATATATATATATATATATATATATATATATATATATATATATATATATATATATATTTTTATTAAAACTCACCAGTTCCAATCGCCATGTTTGCTGCATTGTCTGTCACAATGACATGGACTTTTTGTGCATGAAGGTTCCATTCTTCAAAGGAGTCATTCAGAATTTTAGCAATGTTAAATCCTGTATGCGAGGATGGAAAATGGCTGCATTCAAGAACATAGGTTCTTGCTTCCATTGTTTCTGGTTTAAGAAAATGAGCAGTTAGACTGATGAAACTTTCGTTATTGACATTGCTTGTCCATATATCAGTTGTGAAGGACACAGTGTTTGCTAGTTCAATATCTGGTTTCACGTCAGCTTTAATTTTTTAGTATAAGGCTGGGAGAGCTTTCTCAGAAAAGTATTTATGACTCGGCAATGGATATTTCGGAGCCAACATCTTAATGAGAGCACTAAAGCCTTCACGTTCCACAACAGCAAATGGCTCGGCATCTAGCGCCATCATTTCAACTGAAAACATTGAAAAAAAAATATTTAAAAATACAAACTTATAAAGACGGACATTATTTTAATTCAATAGATGTTACTTTAAAATTTAAGTAAATGATAAATTGATAATCAAATTTAAAGTAAATTTTATAACTTTTATTATTTTTAATTTATTAGTTTAACTAGAATAATTGCATCAAAATGCATTTACTTATTACTCATTACATACCTATTTTCCTAGTAATTTGTTGAGATCTATTGTCTTCCAAATTCCACATTTTGGATTTTTCTAATGTCTCTTCTAACGTGGATTGCTCATTTAGGGCAGAAACTGCTAGTAATGCAATTGCAATAGCATCTTTTGCTGTCTCCGATTTATATTTTTCTGGGTGTTTTTGTTTAAAATGATTCCATAGTGGTTTGGTAGAATATGTCTTTGGATTTTTGCCTCTTGTTATAAGGCGTGACAACGATCTCTTGTCACATAAGGTACATTCAGCTTTATTACTAGTACCTGCTTCAGATCCAATATAAATTTTGAAATATTTCCAAATGGGTGACTTATTAGACATTTTAAATTATAAATAATATGATTAATATTTAATATCCTGAAAAATAAATTAACTATTAAAAATTTAGAGTACTTTTTAATTTTTATTTGAAATTCTCAACTATCTGGCTATCCAGCCGGATAGTGAAAAAAGTGGCCAGATAACCGGATATCCGGTTCATCCCTAATTGTATCCATTGTATTTTTTTATAACTAATTCTACCCGAAAATTTTCGTTTTCTCTCTCACTACAGTACTTTGGAGTTATAAAATTTATGTTTTGCATAATAACAGATGACTCTTTTCGGTCTTATTTTCTTTATATTTGACTAATTTAAATGGGACTTGTATCATTGCCTTCGTCTTGATATTCTCTATCTACCCTGTGAAGGAAAAATCATTTCGTAGAATATCTTTAGAAATATTTCATGCTAACAGTTTTGTGAGATTTTAGGAATTGCCACCACCCCTATTTAGAATATCATTATAAAATCACTATTTTTATATTGTATACACCTCAAATTATATGTGGGCCAAGTTTCATTTAGAAATTCCATGCATTTTATATATATATATATATATATATATATATATATATATATATATATATATATATATATATATATATATATATATATATATATAAGAGTTATATATATATATATACACATATAAATACAGTATATATTTTGAAATAGACATATATTTATATATTAAGATAGAATATATATATATATATATATATATATATATATATATATATATATATATATATATATATATATATATATATATATATGTTACGGTGTACAATGTACACCAGGCATAAATTAAAGAGTAGAACGCTTCAGAGATTAATGAACAGAGATAATTAAGACAAACCTACGAATTTAAGGTAAAATAAAATAGTCACCTCAAAAAGTAAATAAAGTGATGGGAATATCTTCAATATTAATTATCCAACATCATCTGACACACTGAAAGAGACTATCGGCTTTACAAAACGGGAGTTCTATCATCACAGGAACTCTGGTGGACAGTTCAACCAATTACGTGTGTTGTGATATTGTTATACTAAGTGATCTTTTAATTGAGAATGAAAATTTAACTTTTTATTTTGGAGGAAAATTGAAAGCTGTGTAAAATTAGTCTTTAATTACAAAATGCAAATTTGACTAGATAGCTCACTTTTACCACGTGACTGTTAATATACAAAAATAATTACAATGTTTCCTTTTAAATATTAAGAGTGTGTAAACACTAAATCAGAGCAATAAATACATAGATCCAAACCACGGAATCAGAGTTCAATTAAGAATTTTAAGACTACAATTTGTATTCAACTTAAATACTACGAATTACGGAATAGATCTCTTAAACACGAGATCTAGAATTTACTATAATTAAATGATTTCAGAAATATAAACCTTATAGACTAGGACTTTTAATAGGTTAAAGAAATATTGTCTTTAATACAAAAGATAGACAGAGAGGGTTAATAAGTAATTCGGATGAATCTTATTACACTCCTAAATCACGGAGTATTTCATTTATACAAGAATTAAAGAAATTGACTGTGGTTAATTGAAAAACGAATAAATCACAGAGCTGGTTCGAGAGCGGGAGGGTTATTAATTATTCTAATAATCTAAGTTTCAGTATAATCCCACTAACAACCATTTATGCTTTCAGATATTTTCATAATTACTTAACTTTGAGTTTTCAGAGACAAATCACAAAATATTCAGATCAAACATAAATTGATGTAAACAAAAACAAACAAAATGATTTCGTCAGGAATCAAAAATATTCAGACAAATTTAAGACGAGTATTTAAACAAGGGTTAAAGACGAGGATCAGATCAAAACTAAAGCAAAAACCAAAATTTAAAAATGATTGAGGATCGAAATCCGAAGATCAAAACCAGATTTAAAAACCAAACACAAAAACCCTGTAAAGAATTTAACGCAATTACTATAATATTCAATTTACTTGGGAAATTATTTCATTTTAATAATTTATTTAAACATTAGATTAAATATAATTTATTATTAGGTTAAATTCCATTACAACGAATTAACTGTTTTTATATTAACTTACCCTATAAGAATCGGGGAGGGGTTTTTGATATATTTTGCTATCTGATATATTCTGATATTAAGATACAATCTTCTATAGCGACACAATGGATTGAGACTGCAATTAATCATTACTTGTAACTTTCATACTTAAAGATAAAAGTTAAATATTCTTTCATTTTTATCAATATCGTTTCATACAGAGAACGTCAGATTAAGGTATGAACACAAACCTCAGAGATTTTACGAAAACGCTTGGACGGCATTCAGGAATAGTGACAGAACATCCAAACATACAAATATTGGCCTTTCAACATAATAACTAATTTGACCACCCTATGGAATCTTAAACTGTTATAATTAAATATTATTTCATTCAACGATTTAATTACTGGAAGGATATAAAATAAGTTAGCAACATATCAATTATTAAGTATTTCGATAAATACAATATATATAAACAAAGGCTTCCGAATGACCTCATATAAACTGTCTCTATAAATTCTTACATTCATGTCTCTATAAATTCTCACATTCATTTTCACTTAATTACTTGCAGGTTACGGGACAATAATCACCCATACACACACACACACACACACACACATATATATATATATATATATATATATATATATATATATATATATATATATATATATATATATATATATATATATATATATATATATATATATATATATATATATATATATATATATATATCTTTTTTTCTTTATCTACCTTTTTTCCCAAGATTGGGAGTAAGGAGCGCTACAAGCATCGGAAAAGAAAAGCAGTAGGAGAGTATGACAAATGTCGAAAAGAAAGCCCAGCCTTTACCATTAATTAGTGAAAACTCGTCACAGACAGAAAATCCACCCTAGAGCTTCATGGGACAGCGACGGGCCATCACTATGGTAAATCGTCAATGGGTAGTTCATCCCTTGGCCCAGGTGGGCCACAACCAGCCCCCATACAAAACCCCGCCATTCTCTCCTATCATGCACCTTTATTCTTGCCTCTGCCAAACTCACATTTCTCTCCTTCAGACATTCGTTCACCGACTCAATCCACTTTCTCTTCGGTCTCCCAGCCGGTCGGTTCCCAACACACTCTCCACTATACATCCGCTTAACCAACCGACTATCATTCATCCTTTCCACATGACCAAACCATCTCAACATACTTTCATTTATTCTCTCATTTACCCCTTTCTTCACACCACACAACTTCTAATACGTTCATTCCTATTTATTAATTCTTCACACCTAGCATGCCCCTAAGTACTCGTCCATCTGAACACATTGAACTTAGATCTATATTTTTATTCCAGACCATAGTCTCACTACCAATAACACAGGTAACAACATACCTCATGTAAGACTCTAGCGCACTCAAGACTTAGTCCCTTTACATTCACCAACGATTTAATTCGTTGCACCAACAACCTTCCTGCCATTCACAACTTCCTACTACACTCTGCATCATCCCGTTCCTCTCATCCAACACATACCCTGTAGATTAAACTCAGACACTTGCTCCAGCTGCTCACCATCTAACATAATCTCACACTGAGGACTGTCCTCACTACAACCACATAACCTTACTCTTTTATCTACGTTTACTAAACCCGTCCATTTACATACCCTGCCAAATCTCTCTACCAATCCTCTCAAACTCTCTTCAGATTCGCCACACAGAACCAAATCATCCGCATATAATAGGTAGGGAACCCTCCACTCATCCCCCCTTTTATCACTCTAACACCATTTCCTGCCATCCCCACCCTCGAGAATTCTTTCATAACCCATCCATATACAAATTGAAATAACCAAGGAGACATAACACAACCCTATCTCACTCCACTATTAATCCTAAACCAATCACCATTGACACCATTTATTCTTACACGTGCTTCACTATCGTCATACATACTTTTGATTCCATTCAGAAGCCTACCACGAACACCAGGTATCACTAATACCTGCCATAAAGTCGCTATTAACTCTATCATACGCCTGTTGCATATCCAAAAAAAACTAAATACAATTTATTCTTCCTCTCCCTCATTTTCTCAATCATTTGTTTCAATGTAAAGATTTGATCCACACATCCTCTACCACTCCTAAACGCACCTTGTTCTTCACCAATCAGTCCCTCAGTCACTCGACGCACTCTTTCGACCAAAATACCAGCATATACCTTCCCTACAACACTCAATAAACTTATTCCCCTATAATTTCTACAGTTCCCCTTTTCTCCCTTACCCTTATATAAGGGTACTATTAACTGCCTTCCTCCAACCCTTGGAACTATACCTCCATAAAAGCTTTATTACAAAACTTCCAAACCAATCAATTACCATCTCGCCTCCGCTCTTGATCATTTCACTAGTACTTTCTAGGCCTGCAGATTTACCATTCTTCAACCTTTTCTCACCCTACCCATTACCTCCTCCTTACTAATGACCTCATCCCCCAAAATACCTATTCCTTCTTGCACCATCAAACCCACACACATTCACTCATCACCTCTTCATTACTGTTAATATTGTAGATTTTCGAAGTGTTCTTTCCACACTCCCCTCACATCCATTTCATCAGTTACAAAAACAACATCCCTATTCATTATTCTAAGCATATTCCCCTTTTTATTCTCATTCTAACCTTACGCGCTTCCTTCCAGAAGAGCTTTCTATTCTTTGTAAGTCCCCATTCATCCTCCTTCCAAACTGTTCATTTACCTCTTTTTTTTCTCCTACGTATGCACCTTTTAGTATTTCTTTTTTCCTCCTTATATAATTCCAAGCATCTTTCTTTTGAAACTTCATCATTTGCTTGTAGTACATTCAACCACGCTCTTCTTTTTTACCTTTAACCGCTTTCATCACCTCTTCATTCCACCATTCGCTGTTAACATTCTTACTTCCTACTTTAGCACATCCACACACTTCCTTTGCACTACTAACAATTAATTGCTTCCTTCATTTGCCCCCAGATTTGTTCAGTATCAACTTGTTCACATTCAACCGATTTACTAGCGAGCGCTCTTACATACTTATCCTTATTGTCTTGTTCACTTAACTTCTCACTCTTAATTTTACCTACTTCCTTTCGTATCATCTTCCTCTCCATCCAAGCCCCCACTAACTTAATTTTACATAGAACAACATAATGATCCGATAATCCATTCCTAAACCCCCTCACTGATTTAACATCCAACACATACTTCAATATCTCCTTCTTCATCAACACAAAATCAATCATACTTTTCACTTCGATACCATCTCTACCTACACCAACTCTAGTATACTTATGAATACTCTTGTGCTTAAAGAAAGTATTACTTACACACATACCTCTCTCTTCACAGAAATCAATCACCTTCCTACCATTCTCATTTTCTCCCGCCACCCCAAAACCACCTGTTATACCATCCCTTTTTTGATCACCTATCCAACCATTCAGGTCCCCCAACACTATTATTCTTGAAGCCTACTCACCAAATCCAAGGGGGAACACTGTCTGGATTATCCCCAAAATCGTACTCCTCTTCAACGTTTCCCAGATGGACCATATCACACAACCACACATTACCTTGACCTTTCAAACTTAAATTTAACCATTAGAATGAGGACTCACACACACAAAGTCTACCATAGCTCTGTACCACAAGTCACTCATCAGAATTGCAACTCCTTCTCTCCTCTTTTCATTCTTTTCCACACCAGCACACACACATTTCACACCACACCACTCATTTTCACCGTTTCCTTTCATCTTTGTTTCAGTCACAGCGAGCAAATCAAATTTGCCCTTTCTAAATACATCCATCACCTCTCTCCTCTTCTCCTCAACATTTATTCCCTGACATTCCATGTACCCATACGATTCATACAATTTCGCCGAAAATTAGAAGGTCGTTTACGGCGATCACGACCATCTCCGAGGCATGCATCAGCATTCCTAGCAAGAGATAGGTGGCAGTGGGCAGCCAACCCAACTACCACCGCCCCCTAGTCGTCTTTTACGACACGCAGGACATACGATGTAAGGCAATTCTTTCTCCCCACACACGGATATGAGTAGTAGGGATGTCTGTAAGGTGTTATCTAGAAGAGGGGTGTGTACTCTTTAATCATGTGTATATGATATGTGGATAAATGGTGTTAGTAATATGTTGCCTGGAGGATGAGTGTGTAAAAATATATATATATATATATATATATATATATATATATAAAGTATATATATATATATATATATATATATATATATATATATATATATATATATATATATATATATATATATATATATATATATATATATATATATATATATGAACTTTATTCTGCAGACACGCAGTACAATAGTTATATCAGTAAAACCCCTATTAAATGTAAAATTACTTTAATATATACACAAGTTAATTAAAAACAATACATTAAAATCACATTATTTCAGTCTTTGTTGTCCCAGTATTTTTCATTTTAATGTATTATTTTTAATTAACTTGTGTATATATTAAAGTAATTTTACATTTAATAGGGTTTTACTGATTATATATATATATATATTATAGTTATATATATATATATATATATATATATATATATATATATATATATATATATAAAGAGTTATATATAAATATTATATATATGTATTTATATATATATGTATAGATATATATTTATATATATATATTTATTTTATTTGTATATATATATATATAAATATATATATATATATATATATATTATATATATATATATATATATATATATATATATATATATATATATATATATATATATATATATATATATATATATAATACCACGGCCCGGTCACCAGTACGGGCGCCACCCCGACTGGTACAGCACCACTGCCGAATCCGTTGTCGATCACCACACCCGCAAAACCGCCGACTCCACCACAACCACCACCACCAATGATTGCGGGTAAGTGCGTAGCATGCAAGATTTGAGGCATGCATTAGCATTCCTGGCAAAGTGGCAGCCGACCTAAATACCACCTTCATCCCTTTAGTCGCCTTTTTTACGACACGCAGGACATAATATATGTGAAATTCTTTCTCCCCACCTCTCATAGGATTTTATATATATATATATATATATATATATATATATATATATATATATATATATATATATATATATATATATATATATATAAAAAATGTTTATATCTATATACGAGATATATATATATATATATATATATATATATATATATATATATATATATATATATATATATATATATATATATATATATATATATATATATATATATATATATATATATATATACATACATATATATAAGGGAATTAGTTTATCAAGTGTTGTAGGGAAGATATATGCCGGTATTTTGGTCGAAAGAGTGCGTCGAGTGACTGAGGGACTGATTAGTGAAGAATGAGATGCGTTTAGAAGTGGTAGAAGATGTGTGGATCAAATCTTTACATTGAAACCAAATGAGAGAGAAAAAGAATAAATTGTGTTTAGGTTTTATGGATTTGCAACAGGCGTACGATAGGATTAATAGGGAAGCTCTGTGGCAGGTGTTGGTGGTAGACTTCTGAAAGGAATCAAAAGTATGTATGACGATAGTGAAATGTGTGTAGGAATAGATGTAGTTGGTGATTGGTTTAATATTAATAGCAGAGTGAGGCAGGGATGTGTTATGTTTCCATGGTTATTTAATTTGTATATGGATAGGTTATGAAAGAAGTAGAGGTAGGGGTGGCAGGGGAAGATGTTAGAATATTGGAGAATGGAAGAGAGTAGAGGGTGCCCTACCTATTATATCCGGATGATTTGGTTTTGTGTGGCGAATCAGAAGAGAGTTTGAGAGGATTGGTAGAGGGATTTGGCAAGGTTTGTAAAAGGAGAGGTTTGAAAGTAAATGTAGATAAGTGTATGGTTATGGTTGCGAGTGAGGACATCCTCTGTGTGAAGTTATATTTAATGGTGAACAACTGGGACAAGTGTCTGAGTTTAAATATTTAGGATATATGTTCGATGAAAAGGGAACGGATGTTGCAGATCGTAGTAGGAAAGTTGTGAAAGGTTGGAAGGTGCCTGATGCATTTAAATCCTTGGTGGATGTTTAGCGACTAAGTCTTCAGTGCGCTAGGATCTTACTTGAGGGTATGTTGTTACCTGTGTTAATGTATGTTAGTGAAACTATGGTCTAGAATAAGAGGTATAGATCTAAAGTACGATGTGTTTAGATGGATAATCTTAGGGGCAAAGATTAAAATTGATAAAAACATATAACAACATTGAGTTGGTGTGAATAAAGCAGTAAATGAGAGAATAAATGAAAGTACATTGAGATGTTATTGTCATGTGGAAAGGATGGATGATAGTCGGTTGGTTAAGTGGATATATAGTGGTGAGTGTGCTGGGAATTGACCGGATGGGAGACTGAAGAAAAAGTGGATTGAGTCAGTGAATGAATGCCTAAAGGAGAGAAATGGGATTTTGGCATAGGCGAAAAGGTGCATTATAGGAGTGATTGGCGGTGTTTTGTGAGAGTTTGTGGCCCACCTGCCAAGGGATGAACGCCTAGGTTTTTGATGCCATAGTGAGGGTCCGTCGCAGTCTCGTGAAGCCCTAGGGTGGATTTTTCTGACTGCGACGAGCTCTCACTTAAGGGTATAAAGGAGGCGGTAAGGCTGGGCTTTCTTTTCGACTTGCTTTATATACTTTTACTACTATTCTGTTTCCAGTGTATGTGACGCACCTTACCCCCAGTCTGTTGAAGAAAGGTGAGTGATGACGATGATATATATAATGTTGGTTGATTCAATTAATATTTTGGAGAAAAGTGTAGTTATTAAACTATCTGGTTTATCAATACTAGATCGATTTGATTCATGAAAATATGTCTAAGCTAAGCTAACAAACAACAACAGCATAACTTGTTGTTAAGATCTGAAATCTGTTTTGCTCTTTATAACGTAGTCTTAAGATTACTGGTCCACAAAGTATAATTAATGAAATAAGTTATCACTATCGCCCTTGAAAAAAAATCTATCTAGGCTAATGGAAAGAACGGTGGTGTCCCGTCTTCTTTCCACGCTATAGCAGCTCCATGCGTTTTCTGACCAGTTTGTTTTTCGTTATCGCTCAACTCAAGATCCTCTCCTCCGTTTGGATCACGACATACGTGTAGCATTTGCTTCTAGCAAAATGACTTTGGCCGTTTTCTTTGATCGTGGAGGATGGAGGTTTTTGCAAGACCTTCACTCGTTGGGTCTCAGGGGGCAACTCCCCCTTTTCCTTCAGGCACTGATATCAGATCGCTCGTTTCGAGTTCGTTGCGGTCCCACACTGTCGCTACGTTTTGTCATGGATGAAGGGGTGCCGCAGCGCAGTGTGTTAAGCGTGTTGCTTTTCGCAATAGGCTTCAAATGGAGTAGGGGATACCATACCACACTCTGTCCGCTGCTTCATCTATGTCAACGATCTTGCACTTTGTCACTGGGGTAAAGCTTCCTTGTATGGAGCATCAGCTGGCCATTGACAATGTTTCCACATGGTGTAGTAAGCGTCGTTTCACTTTCTCTACATCAAAAACAAAGTCTATGCTGTTCAGAAAAAATCCACGACGTGGTGGTCGAGTACGTTCGCTTCCTTCTTTAACCCTCTATGATTCCCCCATCTGCTTAGAGTCTACGATGAGATTCTTGGGTCTGTTGCTCGATGAGCTCCTTACGTACCTCCCTCATATTAATCATCTCGGAACTAGCTGCCGTCGTTCGTTGAATCTTTTATGGCACCTCACCTCTAAGACTTGGTGCGGACAGAAAGAGCATGCTCCATCTTCTACATCGTGGTGGTATGGGCCAAACTGGACTATGGTTTTGCCATCTATGGGCTGACCTTCCAGTCGTACCTCCGTCTTCTTGACCCAATTTAGAACGAGGGCCTGAAGATAGCTACGGGGCATTTCGATCTTTTCCGAAGGTGAGCCTGGAGGGGGTGATGACCTTGTCCCCTGCGGAGAAAACCGGTCATGCTCCTTGCCCCCGTATTCAGGTCTCTGATTCTTCGGCCATGCCCTTCTTAATTGAACGCGTCCCCCACAATCCTTACTGGCCGTTTGCTGGGATTGTAAATTCCATATTCCGTTTCCTCGACCTACCCCAACGAGCAGTCATGCAGTATGCATTCAATACTTCCTCTGCAGCATGGGTTTCTTTACCCTCCTTCGGGATTCAATCGTTAACCAAAGCTGATGCACACACAGCGACGTTGAGGATTCTTTTCTGTTCTATACGGAGGTTCACTCGGTCGCGTTCGTTCGACCGCTCTAAAACGGATTTGGGAGTGAGAGCTTCGACTGTTTTTCCCCGACTTCACCGTATTTCATACTCTGCCACCTTACTGGTCAGGATTCTCTGCCGTACTGTGCGTTGCGACAGTTCAGATAAACGGTGAAGCGGCGCACGAAAACGCGAAAGCGTTTTCACGATAAATGAAAACACACCCAAACCGGAAATAACGAAGTACAATTG
>JABUQX010145031.1:10000-22253 GCA_015478945.1 Trachelipus rathkii | reverse complement strand
GTAGGCATGCAAGTCATAAGGTCTGCCCAACCCCAAGTCAACTTTAGTCATTATTTTTTTATAAATATGGATACAGCCTCCGTTCGCGGCCCTGGCACTCCCAATCGGGGCCTCCTCCTTATCCAATTCAGTAGCAATTAAAAGGTCGAGGCAACTCCCACAGTCTAGTAAATAAGTCTCATTGTTAGTTGCGTCCGAAATATAATACAATTTATCAAAAACTACTTCTTTAACAGCTGCAACGATTTTAGTTGAGTTGCCAGAAACTTCCACCACAGCAGTATTACCAGATAAGTCACATGCATTATTTCTTAAAATTAATGATCCCTCATGCTTATCGGAAGAAGAAGAATCTCCTTCATCTCTAAAACTAATACAATTCATTTTCAGAAAGGGAATTTCGCCCCCTTCATTAATTACAAATTCATTTTTATCATTATTTTTATCAATAAGTATAGATTCACAAGTCAGAATCGCCTCCATTCCCGCCTTCTCCCCAGTGACTGGGGTAGGGGGATAGGTTGACTCCGCCGGGGGAGGCAGCGACTCATTCACAAAGCTATTGTTTCCAAAAGTCACAGTGTTATTATTCTCAATATAATTACAAGAGAATTTACAAAACCGTTATTGCCATCACTATGGCTACCATTCCTAGTTCTACAATCATTATTATTATTATTGTCATCATCTTCGGAATGCATTGAGTTACAATTTAAAGTTGAAGATGACTCTATTCCCACCGACTCAGTGACAAGCGACTTGGGGAGAGGGTGAATCACTAGGAATCCCCCCCTGCCCTTGATCATTTTTACAAGTCATATTCCTACTCCATTTAAATCTATTATACTTACATTCTATCATTATTATAAAGTAACTAATACAATCAACACAACCATTACTGTTACAATTAATATTTTCATTACCATGGGGATTATTATTATAAAAATTGTCCCTATCATAGTTACTGTAATTTCCATTATTATAATTATGACTATAATTTCTACCGTTATTATGATTATCATTATAATAATGTCTTCTACTATAGTTAAAATTAATATTTCCCCGCCCAAAATTAGACTTATTCATACAAAAATTGCAGGGTAAACAATTACAAGGATTTCTACTCACGAAAGCGTCATTCCCTCTACTCCCATTCAAGCCCTGTGACTCACCCTCACGGACCAGCCTTTCCATTTTTTTGGTTCGAAATGTTGGAGTTCCGCTGCGGGGGAGGAGGAGTTGCTGGGGGTTGTGGAATTAAGGCGTACATTGGGCAATATTGACCTTCACACCTAAATGATCGGTGCAAGAATTTTTTATGGAACCTACAAAGGCCTTCTGTACTCTGTACTAGGTCCAGCTGCAACGTTGTTATATGCTGATCGGTTGAGTTTCTTCCTCTTGAACTTTGATCATTATTGGGGGTGGGGGAGTTCTTCGCATTCTGACACATTGTCTTAGCGAGCTCTATGACGCTCTTGGCGAGTGATCTCATTTCTTCATCTGACTTTTCATGAGAGATTATCAGTCGACTTATCTCCCTCTCTTGTGCTGAAGTCTCTCTGTTGGGTGGCTTGGTGACTTTCTCTTCTGCTGGTCGTACGGCGTTCACAGATTGCCATTCGCTTCTCCCCCCCGCGGGGGATTGGCGAGCACTTTGGGAAAAAAATTTGTTAAAAATGTCGTCGGCAATTTCAATTAATTCCTCAAAATCATGGTTCTTCTCTGTTGTCATGAGGGAGATCTGTAATTGCTGAGGCAATCGTAAGAGAAAGAGTTCTCTAATAAACTTAGCATCGTTGTCTGTTATTGAATCGAAGCTGGATAATCCGAGCATTTCTTTTATTCTCACTGCATAATCGGATGGGAGCTCTCCCTCCCTCATCCCTGATCGAAAGACTTCTTCTATCTGCATTCTTAGCGATGGTGCATAGAGTTTCTCTATTACTTTTACTAATTTAGTATAACAATCTTCTTTTAGGGGAAGTTTCAACGAATTTGTAATCTTGCTTGGTAATTTTGATGCCAATAGCCTTACCCTCTCCCTTTGATCGATGATTTCATTAAGGTTAAAGATCATTGTCGTCTGCCGAATCCACTCTAAAGCATCAAATTCGTTGAAGTGAGTGGGAATGGCATTGAGCGGGAGATTCTTCTTCTTCCTTTCTCCTTCCTCATTCTGGTGGCTTCTCACCATGTTTGTTGCTTCAGGCTCTTCTTGAGTTTCGCCTTCAGACTCCGTTTCGTACTGTGATGAGTTACTTTCTTCATTTACTCCTTCGGTTGGGGGGACTTCTGGGGGAGTGTGATGGGGTCTTGATGATTGAGACCGAGTTACAATAGCTATGTTGTTTCTCTTCGTTTGAACTCTGGGCGATTTTCTTTTTAGACCTGGCATTTTTACGGTTTTTTTTTTCTTCTTTTTTTTTTTTTTTTTTTTGTTTTGGGGGAAGTTTTTGCCTTTTTTTTTAGGGTTTTTTTTTTCATCTTTTTTGGGGAATTTGAACTGTTTTTTAATTTATTTTGATGTTTTTTTGTGTGTTTGTGTTTTGATCGGCACTTTTTTTTTTCACTTCACTGATTAGAATTTTGTTTATTATGATTTTTGCGTTTGTTTGCACTTCACTTTTGTATATCAGATTTTTGTTTGTTCGAGTTCACTCTGGGTTCGCCATTCTTTGTATTAACCCTTGAAGAGTTGAATACAGTGATAATAAAAGGGGGTAATTACTTTTTATTTTTATTTCTAAGATTAATTAAATCAGATAGTAAATAATGGTGAAAATGTTTAAAACAATTTAAAATGCAATCAATTCATTAGTTAACACAATGGCCAGTTCTACTGTCATTAATACAAGATTTAGTGAAAGCTAACACTACTAATTTCGCTATAATCAAACACAATTCGGTTTTTTAACAAGCCGAAGCTTTATGCGACTTCTCTTCTTGTAACTTGAAGTCTAACTGCCTCTCCTCACTTCATACCCCGGGCACTCCGTTTGAGCGTCACCGTCCAGTGACTCTCTTACAAAATAGTGCCATACAAAAAGTCGTTAAATATTTTTCATATATAATAAAATTAATAGTTAAAATTGATATACAGAGCTATTATGAGAGGTGTACATGATTATTGTGAGGCAAAGAGAAATTCTGCCCTCACATATATATATATATATATATATATATATATATATATATATATATATATATATATATATATATATATATATATATATATATATATATATATATATATATATATATATATATAGCTAATGGAGACTGATGCTGACGAAGCATTGCTAAATAGTTGAAGAATTCATTGTTAATGAGTAAAAAAAAAAGTAATATTAGAGCCATGCCTTAACCACTCACCCACTCCCACTCTTGAAAGGGGGGGAGAGGGGGATATATGAAGGACATTAGGTGGAACAATTTTTTTATTATTTTTTATTTTATTTTTTTATTTTTTTATTTTTTTTGCAAAATTGAAAATAAAAATAAACACTGAAAAAGTAAAAGTAGATGAAAAAAAAATTAAAAAAATTGAATGTAATATATTATATAAAAGAAAAAGTTGCACGCTTCTTACTTACATAAGAATATTTTATTCTTTTAAATGTTCACATATTAAAGGTAATTTGCACACACACACACACACACACACACACACACACACACACACACACACACACACACACACACACACACACACACACACGTGCGCGCCTAAGTCTGCATTCTTTTAATTAATTAAAGATAATTTTTAGTTTAAAAATAATAACTAATATATATATATATATATATATATATATATATATATATATATATATATATATATATATAGATATATATAGTATATATATATATATATATATATATATATATATATATATATATATATATATATATATATATATATATATATATATATATATATATATACTGTAAATATTACATAATGATTAGTATAAAGAATTGTTAAGTGTAAATGGAACAAAATTTCCTGGAAACGGGCATGAACCGTTGGGCAATGAGACTCGGACTCTAGTAACTTTAAATGTTAGAGCGGAGCCGGAGTCGGAGCCGGAGCCGGAGTTGGAGTTTGTAAAATTTTTTACCTGCTTCGTCGACCTTATACTATTAACTGCAAAATTCTAATAATCTGCCTAATATATATATATATATATATATATATATATATATATATATATATATATATATATATATATATATATATATATATATATATATATATATATTACTTTTTTATATATATATATATATATATATATATATATATATATATATATATATATATATATGACCTCCGTTTCGTGGTGCAGATAAATATGGTTTTTTTAAATATTTTTTTCATATAATAGCAGTATAGTATACTAGCTTTTAATTAAGATGTGAACGAGAAAGAAACGAAATATGAAACTATTAAAAATTAATTGATAAAGTGAGCCAAAACGTTGATTTTGCATGAGGAAGAAAACGGCTTTTAGCGCTACCGAGTGAAAGAATTCAAGGGAAGGAAAAAATAATGGTTTTGGGTAAAATACGTTCCGTATTGTGTTTTGTTTTCATATGTAGATTTTGTGTATACCCAACAAAACGTATCATAACCTGAACTTAGAGGGCAGTAAAACGCAACCTAACCTATATTGATCTACGATGCCGTAAAACGCAACCTAACCTTTATTGATTGACGTTGCAGTAAATTTCAACCTAACCTATATGAATCCACTTTGCCGTAAAACTATTTCTCTATTTTAAGGGGACGATTTCTGCAAATTAAAAGATCTCCCGAACGTCGTTTTGTCTCGGGCTCTGCCAGACGTAGGATTTTTAAAAAAGTACGATATTAATAAATATATACCTTTTTTTTGTATTTATAATTTTTTGATGAAACAAAAAGCAAAAAAAAAACGTATATCTGCACATAAAAAGGATAAGGACCTATATATATTTATATATATATATATATATATATTAGTTATTAAAGAATTATATATATATATATATATATATATATATATATATATATATATATATATATATATATATATATATATATATATATATGATCATATCTTTTATCCCTGTCCATCTCCATATCGCTATCGATTGCATGAATCCTAACACATTGACAAAAATCAAAATAAAACTGTATTGAGTCAAAATAAATCTGTATTGTAATAGAAGAGCTTCACACCTTTAAAAATATTAATAAAAAAAAAGTTTAAACCTATGCTACCTAACGTAACTTAAAATAACCTTACTTAACGTAACATAACCTTACTTAACCTAACCAAACATTATTTTAGAATTTATTTCACTTTCTATCGTTTCTATAAACAACAAAACAACAAGTTATATAAATATATAGGAAAATAGTTCAAACTCTTGTCGCTATGCGCGCCCGTTCTACATTTTGTTCGATAACGTAACTATGTAAAAAAAATTAATATTTCAAATTATTATAAAAACATTTCAAATGTGCGCGATCGTTGCTGTGTAGCAACTTGCGAAGCGCGATTAGTTGTTACACGGCAACGGTAGCGCGCATTTTATTTTACTACTACTACTGCCAATACAATTACTACTACTATTATTACTGCTACTACTAATACTATTACTACTACTACTATAAAAAATATATTTATAAATTAATTAATACTATAAATTCTAAATATGTAAAATTTATATTAATAATTATATAGGGGTCCCCTTTAGGGGGTGCTGAGCCCAAAACCATTGGAAATAGACGTATACAAGGCTGAAATTTGGGGAGTGGATAGAAGAGAACGAATGAAATAGAGTACTGAGGTTAAATTAAGTGCCTGAGCAATAAAAAAAATAATAGTAAAAATTCATATAGTATTTTACATATTTAGTAATCATAGTATTAATAATATTTACGCACATATGTACCGCGAGCGCAGCGAGCGAAGTGAGCAAAGGAGCCCATGTGAGCGTAGCTTTCTTTTCAGGCAAGCTTGATCGTTCGCGTTCCAGCGTCGCGTAGCGACGTTGTTTGTAATTAATAATTATTGTTATCTTGTTTTCAGTTTGGGCAAATTCATATAGATTTATTAGAAGTTTAAAAGGTTTATTTAAACTCTTAAGAGAATTGGAACATGGCTTTTAAAATTGCAGCTGTAAAATGATTATGAATCTAAGGAAAAAAAATTGAACCTTTCGATGTAGTTCGAGTATTGTGTATAACATTGGAAATAGATGATACAGGTAAATATGAGATTCGACTGTCATGGAGAGCTGTCGCGGAAAACCAGAGGGGAGATGAAAAAGAAAAGGAACACAAGAAGGAATCTTAGAATGAAATTAAACATCTGTAAGAATTATTCAACAAAAGAAGGCTTTTGAGAAGAAATATTTGCCAAGATTTAAATTAGGAACAACTACTTAAAAGATAGATTTACTATTCGGAATTTTAATTTTTGGAAAATTTAAACTAAATTATTTTTGTATCAAACTGTGTTGGAGGATCTATAAGTATTTCGAAAACGTTCCTTTTAGCAACTTATAAGTATGAAAAAAAAATCGGTAAAACTTAATTTTCTTTCTGACCTTCGATTTCGATATATCGAAATATATATCGATACCGATATCTATCGATATCGATATATATATAGTATATATATATATATATATATATATATATATATAGAGTTATATATATATATATATATATATATATATATATATATATATATATATATATATATATATATATATATATATATATATATATAGTTAAGAGCAATACATATATATATATATTTATATATATATAAATATATATATATATATATATATATATATATATATATATATATATATATATATATATATATATATATATATATATATATATATATATATATATATATATATATATATATATATATATATATATATATATATATATATATATATATATATATATATATTAGCCTCTAGAAGAGCCAAGTCACAATCCATATCTCAAAAACTACAACAGCTACTGAAAAGGAATACATTGCTGGAATGCTGGTACAATTTTTAGTGGAAATGGCAAAAAAAAAAAAAAAAAAAAAAAATTGTTAATTATAGTAATTATGAGTTGAAAGCCTATTTAGAGACTTTTATACGTTACTCGTTAAAATAAATAGGACTTTCTACTAAATTTTTTTTTTTTTTTTAACTAAAGAATACCCCAAGGGTATACTGCACCGATGGAGTCGGAGTCTCTCGGCCTTCTGGGAATACGGTTGATCTTCTTCTCTGGGAGGGTCTCCCCGAACCCTGCTTCTTGGTATTTGGTGTCGTGGGGTTCCGTCCCTCACTTCTTACATGGAAAACGTCCCCTTCAGTGTTCTCGTCGGCTCGAGCCCTAAGCATTGCTTTCGCCGTGCAACACCTTTTACAAATAATATATATATATACCATGTCCCCTGCTCGCTCCCCCCCCAAAAAATCCAATTTGTTTATTTTTTTTTTTTGTTTTTTTTTAACATTTTCCTAACCAAATTTTTAACCAACATATATGTATATATATACGTGTCTCTACAAAAATTAAACCAATCTATAACTGTTGGTTCACTGGCATCTAAATAGGTTACTACCCTTGAAACTGTTTCGTTATGTACAAAGAAATACATAATTAAAAGGGCATCAGTGTAGGAAATTCTAATATTTGAAAAAAAAATAATATTTGGGAGAAACAGTATACTTCGAACCACAATGTTTACTAGTACATTAAAAATAAAACTTTTCTCCTATTTTGGTAATTTCACATTCTTTATGACACTTTCTACAAACCTTTTATCTAGTTTCAAACTAAAATGTTGCAGCAATGCTAACAGTATAATCATTCTCACAAATTTGGAATAAATCCTTCAAATTCAAATTCATATTCACAAAAATAAGAACCCAACATAACGCTTGAAAATTTAAAAAAAAATGGCGCTTGTTTATTATATAAACATTTTCATTTGAAAGGTTCCAATAATATTAACTCAATGAATAAAGCATCTTTATATATATATATATATATATATATATATATATATATATATATATATATATATATATATATATATATATATATATATATATATATATATATATATATAACTCAATAAATAAAGAATATTTATATATATATATATATATATATATATATATATATGTGTGTGTGTGTGTGTTTCTATGAATAAATTTAGATTCTCGGTATCTTGGGTATAATCGATACACATATATCGAAAATCGATTTTAAAACTTAAATATCGATAGGTCAGTCATAAAGAAACTTAAGTATACCCAAAAAATCCTTTTTATATTAAGAAAATTTAAAAGAAGAAAACAATAAATTGAAATCATTAAATTTTGGCTACAGTAAAGTTGGATTTCTCTAAAATGTTGAATCTTGTGAAGAAAATTTTCTTCCTCTGATAGCGAGGTGCTGAAGAAATAATGATAATAATAATAGTGATAGTAGTGATAATGGTGATAGTGATATTATTGAAGACAATGATAATTATGTAAAGTTAAAATATTTTGGATAGTGATGAACAATAGTGGAATATAGTAAAATTTGTGTGAAATATAGTGTATAGATTAATAATAATAATAATACACACACACACACACACACACACACACACACACACTAATAATCTTTAATAATCTCAATGTTACAGTGATATGAATATATAAAAATATATATATATATATATATATATATATATATATATATATATATATATATTATATATATATTAGAGATATATATATATATATATATATATCATATATATATATATATATATATATATATATATGTGTGTGTGTGTGTGTGTGTGTGTGTTTATGTATGTGAATTTTTTTTAATATTTATTTATATAAAAAGCACCCGATAGCTCAGTGGTTGAGCACTCGCCAAACAAAGAGATGGTCCCAGGTTCGCAACTGGTCGGGTGGGAGAATGTGAGCTATTCTCTCCTTGGGCTTGTCTTCGTCCTGCTCGGACGTTAAATGAGTACACCTCCTCCTAGATTAGGGCCCTGTCCGTGAGTAGTGGTGTTTAACTGTAAAAAAATGCAAGATTTGTTTTCCTGTTCTTCGTACGTATAAGTGGTGATACAGAATATGAATCATTGGTCTTCGATGCATCAATTGTATACGTAACCTAGTTTTTTTTAACTAGATTTAAATTATATAGGGAGTTTTCCCCGACTGTTATGATATGAATTTGCATTGTAATGTTTATACACTCTTCCAAATCAAGTTATTTATTAATATATGATCATGGTTATTTCATAAGCGTAGTTTTAACTTTTGTCTATAGAATCAAGATTGTGGCATCTAGAACAGAGTGAATAATGTTTAGTGTAGGGAAAAGCGGTAAGGATAATTTTGTGGTTTGTATTTTTTAGCTTTTATTTAATCAACCATATATTTTAGTAATTGTTTGTTTTATTTCAAAGTTACCGTACGAATGAGAGTATAAAAAATGGAAGGGAGGGCGAAACTAAACTATGGTACATGACCCTGAGAAAATGCGCAGATTGAATCATGTTTTCATTGGAACTAAACGGTGTTTAACAAGAATTTTATTGGAAAAAAATAAAATAGGGACAGACTTTAGAGGATGGGAAAGTACCCAATGACGTGGAACACAACAACAAGCGCGCACGCGTACACACACACACACACACACACACACACACACACACACACACACACACAAGTATTTTTATCCTCTTATTTTTTATTTTATTTTATTTTATTTTGCTTTTAATTTTATTTTTAATGCTTTTTTTCTCTCCTTTTTCAAATTCTTGAAATCCAATTTTCTTGATTAAATTTCTAATGGCAATTTTAGGTTACAAGTTTATTGGATATAGGCCATATATATATATATTTTTATATATATATATATATAAAAATATATTTTTCATATTTATATATATATATATATATATATATATATATATATATATATATATATATATATATATATATATATATATATATATATATATATATAAGTAGTAAGGGGCGCACTATCGACAGGAACAATGAGACATGCCAGATTTGTTGCTAAATCTGGCATCTTAAGTAATTTTATGGCACTTTTTAGCATTTTTTATACTTTTTTAGCATTTTGGCGCTTTCTAATGTTTTCTGCGCTATTTCCACAGGGCACCTTCGACAGCATTTTGACAAGTCATGTCAGCAGCTGACTTGGTTAATGTCCCCAACTCTGGATGAGTTTGACTCTTTTTTTCCAGTGGCTGCACTGTACGTCAATGATGACGGCGCGCTTTGACGGACACGATGCGTTTGCAGGGTATCAGAGACCGTTTTCGGAGGCTTTGGAGCTTCTGAATGGCAGGAAATTCCAAGTCATGTCGCTGTTCACTTGGACATTTCTATCAATTCGTTAGATTTTGATACTTGATGTATCATAATACAGGTTTCTAAGGTCGGTGAGAGAGTTTATGAGGTCTGGATGACCGTTTCCTGAGTTTTTAACCCAAACAGTGGAATTAACCCCTAAAATGGAATTTTTGGTTCCTAGGATGTTTTAAATAATCAGTAGACCATTTCTGATGATTCCAATTGATTAATCGATGTCTTTTACCCTCAAATCGATATTTATATCGTCTTTCTACGTGCTCTGGTTGGCTTAATACATTGAAAAACATAATCGAAATAAATTATTTTATATACCGACATTAATTTTATGTAGTAAGTGGACCGCGATCGACAGCAGCCAGATTTGTCGCTAAATCTTGTAACCATCGGTTCGCAACCAGCCCTTTGTCTTATCAAGTCCAAACTTGACACCCCGCTTTCTGGTGACGTCCTTTCGTCGCAGATAAAGTTTCAAGTCCCAGCGCCCCTAGTATGGGCTATCAGACACCATTAAGGGTTTTGAAACCCTCAAAATCGGGTTCTACGCATTTGAAAACATATATTGGAACACCTCACTTGACTTATTATGCGTTTGTAGCTAGATTTCAACTCTGGCTTCACATCCGGCTCCGACTCAGTGCTCCGGCATATGAGTCATCTAATCTCCGTTTACTTCCTCGACTCCGAATCCTCCTCCGAGCCCTGTCGGCTATTTATTTTTCGTCTAGCTATGACATTTAAAAATTTGGTGGCTCAGCACCCTCTCCGGGGGAGTTTGGGACTTGAAACCTCGTCTACGACGAGGGGGGTGTCACCAGAAGGCGGGATGGCAAGCTTGGCGCTGAAAAGACGAAGGGCTGGTCACTAACCGATGGTTGCCAGATTTAGCAAGAAATCTGGCTGCTGCCGATCTCGGTCCCCTTACTACATAAATTAATGCCGGTTTATATAATAATAATTTATTTCGATTCTGTTTTTCAATGTAATAAGCCAACAACAGCACATAGAAAGACGACTTAAATATCGATTTGGGGGCAAAGGACCTCGATAAATCGGTTCGAATCATTAGAAATGGTCTACTGATCATTTAAAACATCCTAGGAACCAAAACCCTCCTTTTTGAGGGTTAATCCCACTACGTTCGAGTTAAATGAGTCAGGAAACGGGTTTTCTGATTTTCTGACCTCATAAACGGTCTCACCGGCCTTAGAAATCTGTACTTTGATACATCAAGTATCAAAATCTAACGAATTGATAGAAATGTCCAAGTCAACAGCCGACATGACTTGGAATTTCTTGCCATTCAGAAGCTTCAAAACCTCCGAAAACGGTCTCTGCTTCCCTAGAAACACATCGTGGCCCTCGAAGCAGCGCGTCATCATCATTGACGTACAGTACAGTGCTGCCAGGAAAAAAGAGCCAAACTCATCCGGAGTTGGGGGCATTATTAACAAAGTCAGCTGCTGACATGACTTGTTCAAAATGCGGTCGAAGGTGTCCTATTGAAAAGAGCCGAAAACATTAAAAAGCTTCTAAAATGTTAAAAAGTACCATAAAATGCTAGTCCCTCGCAAAATATGCCCAAGTTAAAGAAAATCTTTCCAATTAAATAATATTAAAAACTTTTGTTGCAAATTTTGTTTTATAATATTTTCATTATTTTTATTATTTTCAACAGTTTAATTTTAATTTTGTCTTTGGTGTATGATTCATTATGATCCGAAGGAATTTTATATATATATATATATATATATATATATATATATATATATATATATATATATATATATATATATATATATATATATATATATATATATAT
>JABUQX010145030.1:0-2500 GCA_015478945.1 Trachelipus rathkii | reverse complement strand
AGAGAGAGAGAGAGAGAGAGAGAGAGAGAGAGAGAGAGAGAGAGAGAGAGAGAGAGAGAGAGAGAGAGAAAGAGAAAGAGAGAGATTCATCATTAAAAGTCGAAACTGAAATTATCATTAAGAATTTTATACAAAAAAACTAATTTCCCTGCTTTAGCTGTTCCCAACCTATTTCTAATGTTGCTGTGCACAAGTCCAAAAGTTGAAAATACCCTTTCAACATTAGCAGTTGATGAAGTTGCTGACAATATGATCTTCTCATCTAATTTTTCTTTGAGAGATCTGTACCAAGATGAAGGAGTCACTGCTCACAACAGAGACTCATCAAATAGGTAACTTTTATGAAATGGAGGAGAATTTGCTCTTAATTTTATTCCATAAATTCCACTGCTTTTGAATACTCATCCTCTGGAAGTACTGCGGTCTGATATCTTGGATTAAAAATATATGCCAATAAGTGAGCTTCTGTTACTGCCTGATGATACCTCCTTTTTACTTTTGCTATAAATCTTGTCTGTTGAGTGGTGGATTAAGCTGTTTTAGCTCCATATTCATATTTTTCCAAATATAAACATCATCACTTAGTTTACAGTCATTGCCTTCTAGCTTGGTTGATGCTGTGGCCACACACTCCACACATGAGTTTTATATAATCTTTTTGAAATGTGGCATCGATGGTAGAAAAAAAAATCCTCAAGAGAGCGAAAAAAAAAATATATTTTTTAAATATTTTATATATATATATATATATATATATATATATATATATATATATATATATATATATATATATATATATATATATATATATATATATATATATATATATATATATATATATATATATATATATAATCATTTTCACAATAATATAAAATCAGCAGAAATTTTTTATTGCCTTTCAGTTACTCTACGATTGAAAAATTGAGAAACCATATCAACATGCTAAAGAAAACCATTAATAAATACATTTTTTAAATATTTTATGCATGGTTTTTTTATGGTTTAAACCATTGCTTTTTAAATGTGGTTTAAACCTATGGTTAACCAATGGTTTAAACCAAATGTTTAAACCATCCCCACCCTAAGTGTAAAGTACACTATGCCGTTAAACTGCAATAAGTAAATATTGCAGAAAATCTCCTCCTAACGAAATTTTTTGTGTCCGGTCTCGTGAATGAACGAGCATTCGAACCCCTAATGAGAGGGAATCTGCGTTCTTAAGTTGAGCCAAAAAGCTCGCCTTAACTCACTGAGCCAAATGTGAACTCATATATATATATATATATATATATATATATATATATATATATATATATATATATATATATATATATGCTGCTATAGCATATATATAGTATATAGTAGTATAGTATAGCAGTTGCTACATAAGGTTAGGTTGTATATACTGGTTATAATATATGTTGGTTAAGGCTGCTACATATGTTGCTGGCTGGTTACAGGAAGAAGGCGTATATGGGCTGTATATATATAAATATATATATATATACAGGTGTAATATTTACGGGGGTGCCGCAGTATCAAATCACTTCATATATATATATAGGTTATATATATATTATTGCTGATACTAGCTGGTTGTTGAAGGTTAGTATACAGCATATTGGCTAAGGTTGTTGCTATATGCCATATATATACATAAGCAAATATAGTTAAGAGCAATATAGCATAGAAGTTATTAGTTATAAAGGCATATATGTTATTAATATATTATAGCAGCTGTTGTTGGTTGCTACAAGCATATACGCTATACATATAAGCTATTGCTAAGGTTACAAGGTTAATAATATATATATATATATGAAGAAGATGAAAAAGAAGTCTCACATATATTATTATTGGCTATGCTATATATATATACATATTATATATATATATATTATATATACGTCATTACATATATTACATATATATTAGTTGAAGTATTATGAAAGTTATATTACATATATTATACATATATATATATTGCTGGTTATTGTTATATTATATTACTATATATTATTATTTCCATATATATATTATTATTGGCTAAGTTATATATATATGTTATTATATATATATATATTATATACATACAAGCTATTGTTGTTGGTTAAGGCTATTACATTTACATATTATTACTATATATACATATAGAGCAAAGAAGATATTAAGTTACTAAGTTATATATATACATACATGCATATACATATAGTGTAATAGCAGGCAATATGTTAAGGTTATATATGTATATATATATATATATATATATATATATAAGTATACAGCAGCAGCAGCAGTTATATATATATATATATATATGTATATATATAGTTATAGCATATATATATATATAAATATATAAGCATATAGGCAGTTAAGCATATATATATATATGGTATATATATATATATATTGAAGGGTACCGAAAAACGCGAAAGTGTTTCTAATGTGATAAATGTTCGTTAAACACCCAATCTAAATAAACGAAGTAATAATG
>JABUQX010145029.1:30000-37500 GCA_015478945.1 Trachelipus rathkii | reverse complement strand
ATATATATATATATATATATATATATATATATATATATATGTATATATATATAGCATAGCAGTATGTATAGCAGTAGCAGTTATGCTGGTTATATATATGCTGTACATATATATACATAATAGTTATTGGGTACATAAGGTTATTACTATATATATATATATATATATATATATATATATATATATATATATATATAGAGAGCAGTATATAGTACATGGTAGCATATATATATAGGTTGCTTAGTATATATATATATATATATATATATATATATATATATATATATATATATATATATTAAGAGCATATATATATATATATATATATATATATATATATGGTATATATATATGCTATATATATATATATAGGGGATGTAACGGATATCCGCATATGCGTATATCCGCATCCCCAACCCCATGATTTTTTTTTTTTTTTTTTTACAGATATCACAATATAGTAATCTGTATTTTCAATTACTTTAATCACCACCAACCACCAACTCCCCTCTCCTTTTTCTCTCCTTACTACTGCTATAATTTCTGTTTTATCCACGTTCATACACAGGCCAGCTTCTCTCAGTTTGTTAGCAAATGCGGATACCACCCTCTTTAGTTTCTCTCCGTACTCACTCCAACATGACAGGGCATCTACATAAGCCATTATATCTCCATCCAATTCCTCCACCTCCTCTCTCACCGTCCTTATATACTACTAGTACATCCACTGGGTATAAATACAAACAGAATTGGTGACAATACATTTCCAAGCCTTATCCCCACCCCACCTCCTTCAAACCATTTTCTATTTTCATAAAAAGAGTTCTTACATTACAATTATCATTTTTATACATACTCTCCAAAGCCATCCTTAAGTAACCACCCACTCCATAATCTCTCTCCTTAAGCTCAAAGAATTTCTTCCTTATCACCAAATGCCTTTTTCAGATCTATGAATGCGATATAGGCCTTTTTGTTATTTTCTATTAATTATCTTTTCCATTATTATTCTCAGGGCGAACATAAGATCTGTGGTGCTTCTGCTCGCCCTGTACCCCACTGCTCCTCCCCAAGTTTGGGGTCTGCGATTGTTTTCCCTCCTCTTTCAAGTATTCTTTCGAATATTTTTACCAGATGGTCCAATAACGATATAACTCAGTAATTTTTGCATTTTCACCGAAGCCTCCCATTCCTTTATATATCGGTATAATGATGGTTTTTCCCCATTCCCCTGGGACCTCGATCTCCCTCCAACATTTTTTGAAAAACTTCAACATTGCTTCTTTCTCTCCCTCTCCCAGCCCTCTTTTATGAATTCTATAGGCAATCCGTCTTCTTCCTGCACCCTGACATTGTTCTTTCTCCTCAAAGCCTCCTCCAGCTCCTCTCTCCTCTCTCTTTTCGTAATTCCCCCCCCCACGCTCCTCCACGCTTTCTCCTTCCGGTCTCACCTCTCTCCTTCCCTCCCCCTCCCCTACCCATCTTCTCTGACCCTTCACCCAAAAGTCTCTCCAAAAAATATTCTGGGTCCATCTTTATCTATATATCTTCTTATATGGTCTTAGTAACATCTCTCCTTGTTCATCCTTTATGTTGACTACTTTTTTCTTTGCTCCCAGGTAGGTCTTCGCAAATCTAATGGAGATCTTTTTCTTTCTTCCCCTAGCGTCCTCAGCTCCTCCTGTTACAAGATATTTGCTGCCCCTCCCTCTTTTTCTCTCTCTCTCTCTCTCTCCTCTCTCTCTCTCACACTCTCCGCCGTGTTTCTGGTCACCACATACAGAGCTCTTGACTGAGCCGTTCTGTCTCCTTAGCCACTCTCATTTTTTTGGTCTTCTCCTCACCGTCTCTATAACCTCTTCATTCCACCATCGCGTATGTCTTTTTCTCAAGTTACTTCCTATCCATCATCTTCTTCCTAGAGTTTTCTCTCTGCTGCTTTCTATCACGACACATTATCTGAATGTCATCATCCACTGTCTCTGCATTCATCATCTGTTCCATGTTACTCTAATCTTTCTTCGTATTATAGCCTTTTTTTAATTCCTTGTTTCTTAATACCTCCATTTTAATCGTCACAATTTATTCTTCCCTGTTTGTAAACCTCTTCGTCTTCACTTTGTAGATTCGCCACCAACACCTTTAATCGGAACTATAGACATTCCCGGCAACATCTTTTTTATTTTTGTGTAATATCTCCTCATCTGATACGATGATATAGTCTATGATCTGATCAAATTTGTCTGTTGTGCTACCGTTCGTAATTTAAACCTATGTGAGTCTCTTGCTGGAAAAACCAATATAAGTTTCATATTCTTTCCCATGCAGCAACCTATCATCAAGACCTCCCACTCCACATTTCTGACTTCATTCCGTAGGATCCCAGTATCCTTTCCACCTCACCCTCCTCGCACAACTCTTGCCTTAAAGTCTCCCCGTCAACATAAATATCTCTATTTCACTCCCCACCCTCTCTCTCCCCTCTATCATTTCAAGTTTGCATAAACTCTCTTTTCCTCCATTATGTGTCCCCTGTTGTGGTGCTTACACCTGGAAACAGGGTCTATGCACTTTTTTTCCTTCTTTCCATCTTGGGTGTGATACCATAACCCTTTTCATGTATACACACACTCCACACTGTAAATGGCAACATCTTCGGTCCCACTATCATAAATCTACCTGTGCTCCTACTCCCTCCTCTACACCTCTATACTCAACACAAATCCCCTTAACACTCCGTCCACAGATCTCTGCCTCTTTTTCCCCCTCCCCACACCTTATCATCTCCGCAACCTCATCAAGACTATCCTCTCTCTCTCCCCTCCATGGCACTAAGATCTCTTCCTCCTTTCCACTGTAAAGTGCTGCCACATTTTTCTAGTGCAAACACATCTATTATCTGAATTGTCCTTATTCCTTTTCCAAAATTGTTTAAAGGGTCTATTTCCAAAGGGTCTATATCTACCCGAGGCTGGTTCTTCTGAGAATTGCAAGCAGGTTTGTACCCAGACAAAGCGGCTTACTATTCCTGTAAAATGTCCTAGCCATTGCCCCCGTTAGCGTTATACATGGCGAAAAAGACGAGGATGCTGAGTTGGACTTATATTTCATATATATATATATATATATATATATATATATATATATATATATATATATATATATATATATATATATATATATATATATATATATGTATATTATATATATATATATATATATATATATATATATATATATATATATATATATATATATATGGGAGTATAGGTATATATATATATATATATATATATATATATATATATATATATATATATATATATATATGCATATATATATATATATATATATATATATATATATATATATATATATATATATATATATATATATATATATATATATATATATATATATATATATATATATATATATATATATATATATATATATATAGTAAGTAATTATAATAGTAATAATGAATAATAATAATAATAATAATAATAATAACACACACACACACACACACACACACACACACACACAATACACAACTATAATAATATGGTTTGTATTATTTTTTATTGTTCCAAATTATTTCAATGGTGTTAATATTTTGCTTTGATAGAAAAGTATTGCAAACATTATTAAATTGTATTAAATAAATACATGTTATTGAAAATACAGTCCTATGGATGGTGGATGTTGTGATATTTATCCTTTTAGGGGGCTCGAGCCGATGGGGGGACAGAGGGGAGGACGTTTCCCATGTACCCCCGGGGAGATGGAATCCTATAACAAATTAATACTCTTCAATATTCATGTGAAACACAGACTCAAACTACTCTCTTCAATTAGTAGTGCATTAATGTAAATATCTTCTTTTGCTGTATTATGTTAATTGACTATTTATATATTCAGTTCGTTTATAGATTGTGTGTTTGTTTTGTTTTTGTTGGATTAATTTAATATTTTAGACTCAATTTGCCTTCAGTTTATTTAAAACATACAATCCTGAAATTTGAAAAGAGTAGTGTATTCTTTGCTTTCTTAAGAATGCCTTAATTGTTATCATGTGTGTTGCTAAGCACTTTGTGAATGTAGTATAATTTTGTTTTTATAGTTTCAGTCGGTAGAGTTTGTGTTTTTGGCTGATAGAGTTTAGCAAAGCTGGTGTTAGACTTAGTTAGCCATGCAGTTTGAATTCTTTAACGCCAAGTTTTTCGTTTTAATGCTAGAAGTATTCATCCCTAGCATTTATTACTCTAATATGCTTACAAAGTGTTGCCAGCTGAATTTCGTCGGTCAATGTTCTCTGGCTGTATGAAGAATGAAAAGTCAATTTCATTCATTTTGTTTGTAATTTACTTGGTTTCAACGTTCATCTTGTCTGTATTTTATCGTGGTGAAAGTTTGAGTTTTGTTTATAGCAAATTTTGCAAGACATGGAAAATGATCGGACATATCACTCTTTAATATGAAGGTTTTAACATTCCAATGTAGGTTCCCTAAGATATGATCTATTAAGGACGGACTTCTTTTTCTAACGTTGTTTGGACTTGTTGGTAGCGTTATATAATTGACGAACCATTTGATATCACGAAGTTTAAGAGAGAGTTTACCCGATTTGCAGTGTTCTCGTTGGATAGATCAATGTTGAAATCACTCGTAATTATTACTTTAAAGTTATGAAAATGGGCTTGGATCACGATCTTTGAGAACATATATGAACTTTTTGGTCGATAGACTCCATTATATACTAGCGTTACGATTATTTTTACGCGAATTGCTAGTACCTCTATATGTGTAATTAACAAGTGAAACTATGACAACATGGGATGTACAGATGTCATTACCCCGTTTGTTTGATCGAAATGCATGTGTTCCGATATATCCTGGGATCGGATATAACTCGTTGTTATGTTCATTCAGAAATGTTTCGGTTAGTACAATGCAGTCAATTATGATATTTTAGTAACTTAGATAGTTCAGGAAAGAATTGTGATGCTGTTTTAGGCTTCTGATGCTGCGGTGGAAAAGAGAAAAGTGCCTCAGTTCAGGTGTCTTTTTGTGTTTTAATACTTCAGGATTGATGTATTCAGAGTTTACTGATGTGATGTTTGAAAGTAATACATCCGAGTCACTTTCAATGATCATGGTTTTATATGGATTTAAAGAATAAATGAATGCTGTGGATAAGTCAATTATAAGAAATAGTATTATAACACACACAATATATGGTAATAATTATAGAACTGGTAGTTTTAATGCTATATCAGCGGTTGTGTTTGAAATAATAGAAATAATAATATTAATGATAATAATAAAAATTATAATAATAACAAAATAATAATAATAATAATAATAATAATAATAATAATAATAATAATAATAATAATAATAATAATAATAATAATAATAATAATAATAATAATAATAATAATAATAATAATAATAATAATAATAATAATAATAATAATTATATTATAATAATAATAATAATAATAATAATAATAATAATAATAATAATAATAATAATAATAATATTGAAAACAACTAAAAATAATAATAGTAATAATAATACTAAAAACCAACAAAAATAGTAATAGTAGTAATAATAATAAACATAATAATAATAATAATAATCATAAGTACAATATAATAATAAAAAGAATTATAACCCTAAAAATGGCAACAGTAATAAAAAGTAACGATGATATTATTAATAATAACGATAGTAACAATAAATTGATAGATTGATAGATAGATAGATAGATAGATAGATAGATAGATAGATAGATAGATAGATAGATAGATAGATAGATAGATAGATAGATAGATAGATAGATAGATAGATAGATAGTTGATAGATATATAGATAGATAGATAGATAGATAGATAAGACGACAGAGAGAAAGAGAAATAATAATAATAATAATAATAATAATAATAATAATAATAATAATAATAATAATAATAATAATAATAATAATAATAATAATAATAATAATAATAATAATAATAATAAAATAATACAAACACAATAATAATAATAATAATAATAATAATAATAATAATAATAATAATAATAATATTAATAATAATAATAATAATAATAATAATAATAATAATAATAATAATAATAATAATAATAATAATAATAATAATAATAATAATAATAATAATAATAATAATAATAATAATGATAATAATTATTTTTAATGTAAAAATAATTTAAAAAAATTTCTATTCGTCCTACTTTTAATTTGGTATGTAATGGAGTGATTAGTTTAATATTAATAGCGGGTTGAGGGAAGGATGTGTTATATGTCTCCTTGGTTATTCAATTTGAATTTGGCTGGTGTTATAAAAGAATTAGAGGTAGGAGTGGCAGGGGAAGGTGTTAGAATGATGAAGAATGGAAGAGAGTGGAGGGTATTCTACTTATTATTTGTGGATGATTTGATTTGTGTGATGAATCTGAAGAGAGTTTGAGAGGATTGGTAGAGGGGTTTGGCAGGGTGTGTAAAGGGAGGGGTTTGAAAGTAAATTTAGATAAGAATAAGGTTATGGTAGTGGGTGAGGGGAGGTAGCGGTGAGAATTAATGCTAGATGGTGAGCAACTGGACCAAGAGTCTGAGTTTAAATATTTAGGTTATATGTTGGATGAAAAGGGAACGGATGATGCAGAGTGTAGTAGGAAAGTTGTGAATGGTAGGAAGGTGGCTGGTGCATTAAATCGTTATTAGACGTAAAGGAACTAAGTCTTGAGTGTGCTAATGTTTTGCATAAGGTTATGTTGTTACCTGGGTTAATGTATACTTTAAAAAAACTTTGTATAAAGTTCGATGTGTTCAGATGGACAATCTTAGAGGCGTGTTAGGTATGAGGAGAATGATAAAATGAGGAATGAATGTATTATAGAGTTGTGTGGTGTAAAGAAAGGGGTAAATGAGAAAATAGATGAAATTACGTTGAGATGGTTTGGTCATGTGGAAAGGACGGATGATAGTCGGTTGGTTAAGCGGATGTATAGTGGTGAGTGTGCTGGGAATCGACCGGCTGAGAGACTGAAGAAAAATTGAATTGAGTCAGTAAAGGAGTGTCTGGAGGAGAGAAATGTGAGTTTGGCAGAGACGAGAAGCAAGGTGCATAATAGGAGTGAATGGCGGGGTTTCGTGAGAGGGTATGGTTGTGGCTCATCTGGACCAAGGGATGAAACCTACATTAACGAGATGCCATAATGAGGGTCCGTCGCAGTCCTGTGAAGCTCTAGGGTGGATTTTTTCTGACTGTGACGAGTTCTCACTAACAGGTATAAGGCGGTAAGACTGATCTTTCTTTTCGACTTGCGTCATATTATTCTACTATTTTTCTGTTTCCGATGCATGTTGTGCATCTTACCCCCAGCCTTGGGAGAGAAGGTTGGTGATGATTATATATATATAAAAATATATATATATACATATAAATATATATATATATATATATATATAT
>JABUQX010145029.1:22500-25000 GCA_015478945.1 Trachelipus rathkii | reverse complement strand
TTTGAAGAGTTGAGCAAGGTTGAGAGGACAGACAACCTCTGGGAAATTATAATCATCATTAGCATTTGCGACAGAGAAAGATTTTAGGAAATGGTTTTCTCCAGCCAATTGTTGGAATAAAAAAAAAGAGAGTTGTAAGAGAAAGTAAGAAAAATAATGGTTGAGAGTTAGAGGAAGAGATGATGGAAGAAAGTGAGAGAAGGGAAGAAAATGAGAGAGAGAGAGAGAGAGAGAGAGAGAGAGAGAGAGAGAGAGAGAGAGAGAGAGAGAGAGAGAGAGAGGGAGAGAGATGATGATGATGAGACAAATTAAATTTATATTTTCTTCAGAATTTATTAATTTTTAATTTTCCAAAAATTTAATTCTGCAAATGAGAAATTTTTATAATCTAATTTAAAAAAAAAATAATGTTCCCTTTATTGCTCATAAAATGATAAAATGTATATTAATAATTAATTTAAAATAATAATAATAATAATAATAATAATAATAAAAAAAAAAAAATAATACACACAAACACACACACACACACACACACACACACACACGTTCCTAAATAATAATAATAATAATAATAATAATAATAATAATAATAATAATAATAATAATAATAATAATAATAATAATAATAATAATAATAATAATAATAATAACACACACACACACAATAATAATAACACACACACATAATAATAATAATAATAACAATAATAATAAAATAATAATAATAATAATAATAATAATAATAATAATAATAATAATAATAAAAATAATAATAATAATAATAATATAAAAATAATAATAATAATAATAATAATAATAATAATAATAATAATAATAATGATTAACAGGAATAATAATAATAATAATAATGATTAACAGGAATAATAATAATAATAATAATAATAATAATAATAATAATAATAATAATAATAATAATAATAATAATAATAATAATAATAATAATAATAATAATAATAATAATAATATTAATAATAATAATTATTATTTAAAAAAAAATTCTGTACGTTCCATTTTTGATTTGTTTCAAAATTCATGAATGAAGAAGCGTTCAAAATGGAGACTTTGTCTTCTCCTAATATTTAAATAAAACAATTTAGGAAAAGATATTAAAATTTTAAGGAGAGTTTCTGCAGTCATTGCCAGCTTTGCAAAATTTATATATATATATATATATATATATATATATATATATATATATATATATATATATATATATATATATATATATATATATATATATATAAAGTTATAGAAGTAGTAGTATATATATATATATATATATATATATATATATATATATATATATATATATATATATATATATAAAAGTATATATTATATATATATATATATATATATATATATATATATATATATATATATATATATATAAGATATTGTTTATTGTTAGTTTAAGATTTGCATAGTAGATCAAGTATGGCTTGCGTCGCTACTCAGCAAGCTTTTTTCCTTTTGGTTTCTTCCTTTTCTTTACTTGCTTTTTGTCTAGCCTACTTTCAAATCATTCCTTATCGGCTGATGTGGATTGGGCGACTTCTTCTTCCTTTCCTCAGAGTCTCTCATATATTCTACTCTAATCCTACTTTTACCCTTATCGACTCATGTGGATTGGGCGACTTCTTCCTCCTGTCCTGTCCAGTTAATGGTGGTGTTCCTCAGGGTCTCTCATATCTTATACTCTAATCCTACTTTTATTTTAACATTCTTTTCAGTTGCTCATTCAACTCTACACATTCCTTTTGCTGATGACCTGACATTTTATTCTTATTCACTTAACATCTGCTTTCTCTAGTGAAACTTTCAGCTTAATCTTTCATATTCTACTCTTACTGACCTGGATGCTATTTCTCGGAGAGTGTGCTCTCAACCTTTTGAAAATCAACTCTTTAAACATCTTTTCTGTGGTTCTTCCTACTTTCCAGCCATCTTCGTTCTGTGGAATCCATTTCTGTCTTTAATCTCTCTTACTTTAATTCTTGCGTCTGTCCTCACCTGCAAAATTTGAGTTACTTTGGGTTTGTTTAGGTTTTTATTTTGTGTCTAAATATTATTTTATACTTCTTCCTGGATTAGGGCTCTGTCCGCGAGTGGTGGTGATAATTATAACTGTATAAAAAGACATCGAATCCTTTAAATTTCATTCTTTCCACACAATTTCTCTGCGGGTATTTTCTGGAAATTTCCTCAGAGTCTTGTCGACTACCTGCGAATTTTCTTCATTCAGAAACATTATGAATGTTCCCATCCCTCAACTGCTATAACAGTTTATTTTCAATGAGTTACATAGTTAAAGTCGGTATCCATGAAGATTTTATTTTAAATAAGCTCACGTAAATAGATAGTGATTGTCCTCGTGTCCAGAATTCTGATGCAGAGTTTTCGTTTTCCTTTTCAATCTCTTTCAAATCTAATCATCAGTTACTCGGAAACTGTCATAATTAGTATATTGTTTAAA
>JABUQX010145029.1:0-12500 GCA_015478945.1 Trachelipus rathkii | reverse complement strand
GAAAAAGTCTGTGACAGCTCATCGAAACTTAGAAGATAAAAGAGAGAATCAAAATAACGGAGAGACTATTGTTAGTTAAATTTTATTGAATAAATCATCATTTGTTTCATAATTTTTGTATCATCATCCAACTCATATAAAGACCTAGAACAGAAAGAAGAATCAAAATTTACATCAAAGAACTTATTTTAAGGGCCCCTATATATATATATATATATATATATATATATATATAATATATATATATATATATATATATATATATATATATATATATATATATATATATATATATATATATATATATATTATATATATATATATATTCTTTTTTGTCTGTTCACAGCCTCAAAATTTTCTTCAATCACAATTTCCAATTAAGCTCCTCCTACATGTAATTGATGGGTTCGAAAAGTGTCTCGAAATCAGCGAACGAAGCTTTTTAACTTTGAGAATCAATCAATCAGATCCTCACACAATCAAAGTGATTGACACAACGTGAGGAAGAGGCAATGATTAAGAATCAGAATGATTGGTGGGAAGCTGGGAACACCTTTCAATAGTATTAATGTGTTAAACTGACGTAGGAGCTTCCCATATATTGTGGGGACCTTGAGCCCTTACATAATCTTGTCGACATATAAAATACATATTATTTGTGTTATTTCAAATTTAATCACATACCAATCACATACACTACATGAGAAAACAGAAATAACACATAAATGGTGTTTATTTTGTGTGTTAATAACATCAAAACAGAAATAACATAAATGGTGCATATTTTGTGTTAATAACATCAAAACAGAGATAACACATAAATGGCGTTTATTTTGTGTTAATAACATCAAAACAGAAATAACACATAAATGGTGTTTATTTTGTGTGTTAATAACATCAAAACAGAAATAACACATAAATGGCGTTTATTTTGGGTGTTAATAACATCAAAACAGAAATAACACATAAATGGTGTTTATTTTGTGTTAATAACATCAAAACAGAGATAACACATAAATGGCGTTTATTTTGTGTTAATAACATCAAAACAGAAATAACACATAAATGGTGTTTATTTCGTGTGTTAATAAAATCAAAACAGAAATAACACATAAATGGCGTTTATTTTGGGTGTTAATAACATCAAAACAGAAATAACACATAAATGGTGTTTGTTTTGTGTTAATAACATCAAAACTGGAATAACACATAAATGGTGTTGTTTTGTTGTGTTAATAATCAAAACAGAATAACACATAAATGGCGTTTATTTTGTGTGTTAACATCAAACAGGAAGTAACCTGGAGTTTATTTTTATGTTCCCAGCCAAAAACAGAAATAACACATAAATGGTGTTTATTTTGTGTGTTAATAACATCAAAACAGAAATAACACATAAATGGTGTTTATTTTGTGTGTTAATAACATCAAAACAGAAATAACACATAAATGGTGTTTATTTTGTGTGTTAATAACATCAAAACAGAAATAACACACATAAATGGTGTTTATTTTATGTGTTAATAACATCAAAACAGAAATAACACATAAATGGTGTTTATTTGTGTTAATAACATCAAAACAGAAATAACACATAAATGGTATTTATTTTATGTATTAATAACATCAAAACAGAAATAACACTTAAATGGTGTTTATCCTGTGTGTTAATAATTTATTGACAATGGCAGAGAAAATAAATGAGTAAATTTTATAGCATAAAGATAAATAGAAAAACATGCAATAAAGTGATATTACTCTCTCTCTCTCTCTCTCTCTCTCTCTCTCTCTCTCTCTCTCTCTCTCTCTCTCTCTCTCTCTCTCTCTCTCTCTCTCTCTGATGATTAGCTAATTGAAAATGCTGAATCATATGCTTGGTTGATATATTAATATTTTTGTCCTTTATATAAAAGTGTAATATCATCTTTAACGACATATTTGTCAAATTGTTTTAATTTTTTTCCTTCTTTATTCTTGTCAAAAATATTAAATTATCTTTCTTTTTTTCTTTTTCAAAAAAAAATTAAAATCTAATTTTCTTTTACCTCCACTTTGACCAAAAAAATTTAATTTAAAACCTTTTTTTCTTTTTCTTCCTCTTTGGATTTGTCAAATAATTTTAAAACCTTTACTTTTTTTTCCTCTTTGTGGAAAATTCTTAAAATCTTTTTTATCCTATCTTAATTTATGTCAAAAAAAAAAAAAAATTTTAAACTATGTTTCAATTTCTTTTTCCACTTTGTATAAATTTATTTCAAAAAGTTTTTTTTTTGTCAAATAATTTATTTTTCTTTTCTTTTTGATTTCTTCTCCTTTTTTTCAAAAATTTTTAAGATATTTTTTCTTTCTTTTTTTATTTTCATCCTCTTTGTTATTAAATTTTTTAAAATATTGTTTCTATTTTGTTTTGATCTTCATATTTCTTAATCTTGCCTGCTCTTATGAAAATCTATATTTTGATAATTAAGTAATTAAATTAAATAAATTAAATTTAATTAAATTAAATAATTAAATTTTAATAATGAAATTAAATTATAAGGGATTGGAATTTTAATCCTTTATGTTATTAATTTACTATAACTTTTGAAATATTTTACAAATTATGGAAAGAAAAAAGAGAAAAGAAAGAAAAAAAAATAGAGATAGAGATAAAAAAAGAAGAAAAAAAAGAGAAAAAGAGAAATATGGAAAGAGATAGAAAGAGAGGAAAAGAAGTAAAGAGAGAAAAAAAGGGAAAGATAAAGAGAAAAGAAAAAAGAGTGAATGAGAGAGAGAGAGAGAGAGAGAGAGAGAGAGAGAGAGAGAGAGAGAGAGAGAGAGAGAGAGAGAGAGAGAGAGAGAGAGAGAGAGAGAGAGAAAATGAGATATATTATTATTTAATTAAAATATATAAAAACATAAATTTTTAAACATATTCCCATATAGCACAGATGGTCGCAGATACATCACAGCGACGTTATGTTCGTCGCACTCGTGCATCACACATACGTCGTATATGTGACATTGCTGTTACGTCTTATGTGATGTGCGCTTTTTCGTTAAATGCAACGTATTTGCGACGTGTTTTAAATGTTTCCGATGATAATTAGCCACTGCCAGGCGTACGATATACTTTTAAAGTAAGTTGTTTATGTTAATTTAAAATTTTAAATCATATGGTATTTATAAAAATAATTATTTCCAATATAAATGATTTTAAAATGAATGAAATCATTTATTTATATTAGAAATAAATATTTTTAAAATTACTACTAAAAGTGAATATTTATACATAATCTATTGATGTATCGATAATCGATATTTTTTAAAAAACATCGAAACCTTTCGATAATTGCCCACTAATTTATCACAATATATATATATATATATATATATATATATATATATATATATATATATATATATATATATATATATATATATATATATATATATATATATATATATATATATATATATATATATATATATATATATATATATATATATATATATATATATATATATTATAATAATAATAATAAAATAATAATAATAATAATAATAATAATAATATAATAATAATAATAATAATAATAATAATAATAATAATAATAATAATAATAATAATAATAATAATAATAATAATAATAATAATAATAATAATAATAATAATAATAATAATAATAATAATAATAATAAATCTAGGACTATATCCAGTTTACATAAATATTAAAATCGAAGAAAAACATTTCGGAAAGCTATCGATCAAATCGTATATAATATGGAAAATTTATCGATTATCGTAAAAATAGAATTGTGCGTCCCTATTGTTGCCAGTCAGGCAAGCTTCCTTCACTCTGGCTGCGCTAAGATGGAGAAACTAGTTATAGTGAATACTTAAAAGTATAGGAGTATTTTTTCCCTTATTCCTATGTTTGATAATGTCGATACATTATTAGATTTTTTTCCGAGTGTGAAATAAATCCTAAAGAACTACATGAACTATTGGTGAATTCATATACCGCACATTTTAACCACCTTATGAGACGTGCTCTATTTAATTAGGCCTATTCGATTTTCATCGTATTTGTATGTTTGAATCGCCTTTTAGCTTTTATCTCGATTCAGTTAAGCCTATTGTGATGATGTGATTTAATAATAAAAAAAAACATTAACTTTGGCAGCTGATGATCTTTCTCCTTAGAAATTAGTGATTTTATTGATTAAAGCAAGAAAAACATTGTTGCAATTTCATATAACTGAAAAAATATAGCCAGCCATTATATCTACAGAATAAATATAGGTAATTATATAAAATGTGTGGTCCAAGGGAGATTTTTGCTAAACGTACAGTATAAACCATATATATAGCTATATATATATATATATATATATATATATATATATATATATATATATATGCCTACTATATATATATATATATATAGTATATATATATATGCCAGCCTCCCGAAAGCATCATGCATGTAACTAAAAAACTATAACAGCTACAGGAAAATAAATAACATTTTTGATTTCAGCAAGCAATTTCATCTATGAAACTTAAAAAAAATATTTTCACAATATTTATAACCTTAAATATTAGTATAATCTTAGGTCTAGCAGCGTACGCTCTCATCAACCTTCCCATTTCTGCAGTAGTACGACGCAAGAGTTACCAAATATTGTTTTTTTATTAGGCTCTGGAAAATGTTAAATTTTTCTTTATTTTCTTTTTAGGGGGTTCGAGGCTTGACGGAGGGACGGTAGGACACTCCCCCGGGTAGGCCGAGAAACCTGACTCTGTCCATCTTTGTGGTTTACCGCTTGGGATATCTTTTAGTTAAAAAATGGAGGCATTTGGCAACTTTGACATTCCCTCCAGCGTGGAGCTCCTTCGTTCTTCTCAAAAAATGATCATTATCATACTAGATTTTCCAACATTTTAACAATTTAAAATTTTTTAAAGCGTTATTATTTTATTTATTTTTTATTTCATGGATAAAAATCTCCTGATTAATAAATTTATTTATTTTCCTGTAGCTATTGTTTTTGTTATGTGCATGTTGTTTTTGGGCGCTCACCTTATATATATATATATATATATATGTATATATATATATATATATTAACAACAACTTTATAGATATATATATAAAAAAATTTAACAATATATGCTGGTATATATAGTAAAATCGGTGGCAAATTGAGTCTCTCTCTCTCATATATATATATATATATATATATATATATATATATATATATATATATATATATATATATATATATATATATATATATATATATATATATATATATATATACTCTGTTAAGGGACTCACTTTATTTATACAAGGAAAAAATTGGTTCCTTTTAACGTGACGGCATATCAGAATGTAATTAGTGCCATAGGCAAAATATAAACAATTTTATTTTCTAAATTCTTACACACACAATTTCCGCTATTAGATTTGAGCACAAACAGTCACCGTTTTTAATGGATTGAAAAATAGCGTTATCTAATGGTGATGATTCTTGCACTTTTTGTTTCAATTTCATATAATCTTTTATATTATGTAATATTTTTATTCATTTGACCAATTTTCATTAAAAAAAATAATCTTATCGTAACATGAAATTTGTAAATGGTACATACTTAAAATAATGTATAGGTGACTAAGTTACATTATATGTACTACCTATATATATATATATATATATATATATATATATATATATATATATATATATATATATATATATATATATATATATATATATATATATATATATATATATATATATAGAAAGAGAGCAAGAGAAATATATATATATATATATGTAATTACTAAAAAATAAAACAAGGATGCTTACGGAGAAAATCAATTGATATAAATCAACTGATTTTTGCACTTTTTTGCTCAAAAAATCATGATTTTTAATTTTTAGTTTGTTTTTTATATAGTATATATTTTTTTTCTTTTTTTTTTTTTTTTATTTTTATTGATTTAATTTCAATATAAATAAAAAAAAAAAATAATATTATAGCAAGACCTCTCTCGTCCAAATTCCTACACTATTGTTAACAAAAGATCATGTTTCAAACAGGTTTCTTTTATTTCTGATGTAACATTTATCAATATTACAAATAATCCGTAGCAAGCCCGTAACACTATAAATGAGTATAAACCATGTTAAAAATCTTAGTTTATTTTCCTTTCAAATGTTCTAATATTTCCCAAAATGAGTATAAACCATGTTAAAAATCTATCTTATTCCCAAATGGGTTTCCTCGATATTTGTAAGTTAAATATCGATAGGTCAGAAAGAATCTTAAAAATTATTCTCAATTCTTAATTTTTATGGGTTGAATGGGACACTCTAGATTACATGTTGTGTCTTTTTAATATATATATATATATATATATATATATATATATATATATATATATATATATATATATATATATATATATATATATATATATATATATATATATATAATTAACAACAACATAACATATAACTATATATATAACCTTGTATATATTTATTTGCTATATATATATATATATATGAACAATACTCTGACCGTCATGCAAGGTTGTAATCACACCCCTTCAAATTTTGCTAAAAATTTTATTCATAGTGAATTTATGCTAAAAAAAAATGAAATCCATTTTTCAAAATTCAATTTGGGTGCAGAGTTTTGACCCAGCCCCTGCCTCTATTTGACACTTTTGTGGAACCCCCACTTTTTCCAATTTTCATAACTTTGGTTCCATTTATGATAGAGCCTTGGAACTTTCACCAAATTGAATAGATAATAGTTGGTACTATATTGCTTCTATGCATTTTTATTCCAGAGTCCTTTAAAAAAATGTTATAGCTGTTCAAAATATTTGGGGGATCATTCATTATAAAGATCATTTTTTTCATCCTAGATTACCCCCAGGTGTATGGTGTAGCACTATTCAATTTTTTTTGCTCTTATGACGTAAACAGCCAAAATTAATAATTACAATGTTTTATATACCAGTATATATATATATATATAACTATATATATATATATATAGCACCTTATATATTATATATATATATATATATATATATATATAGTATAACTCCAACAATATATGCTCTTTCTTTATATACTACTATAATACTAACTACTATGCTATATATATATATATATATATATATATATCTTTATCTATATATATATATATATATATATATATATATATATAATTAAAAAAGACTGACTAACTAAAGAAATGTTTCCTTTAATTAAGACAATTTCTTTTTATTTTCTTATGGTAACCCCTAGTTCAATCATGGTCTGGTTTTGAAAAACTTGCATTCCTCAACATTATTAATAGATTAATTTTTTTTTATTATTCTCAATCAAATCACCTCTAAGAAATCATATCCAGCTCCTTAAATTTTGCCCTATAACCTATTTTCCAAACTCAAAATCATTCTTGTTGCCCTGCGCTGGTACTGCTTCCAGTATGGAAATGACCTTACCTAGGTAGATCCAAACTTGTGCACAGTATTCAATTAATGGCCTAACATAACTATCATAGTGTTTTATCATTATCCTTTACTATTGCCTACAGGTAACATTATGGTTAATAATTCCTAACATTTCTAGATTCTAAACATTCCTCTGATACTTTCAAATTACTACTAATAACCCCACCTAAATCCATTTTTTTTATCAACAGACTCCAGCCACCTCCTACTCATATAACTAAAATCCTTATTTGAGTTTTCAACAAAAAGTACTTTATTTACACTCTTTGCTATTGAAATTCATTTGGTATTTATCTGCCCAACCAAGAAGCTTATATAGATTAGCCTATATTGAATTTTCATACAATCCTCAAAATTTACAACTAAAGTAACTAGTTTAGTGTCAACAGCAAACAGCAGTTTTGTTTTATTTCTTTGTTCAAGCCTTTTATATATATTAGGAACAAAGGTGGGCCCAACTCAGATCAAAGATTTTTAACCATTACACATGGCTTTCTGTTACTTATTCAATTTTTTATCAAGTTAGAATAGACTTCACCTATTCCATATTATGATAACTTATACATGGGGAAACTTTATCAAGTGCTTTACTAAAATTTTTAGTATATTGCATATGTGCACTTCTAAAATATTTGCATTATAAAAAATCATAAAAATGTAACCAACTAATCACAGTAAATGAAGGTGCAAGTAACATCTTTGTGTAGACTGAAGCATTGTGTTATGGGAAAATGGTTATTTCTGTATAATAGTTAAATAAAGCAATATTTCCACATTATAGTTTAAGGCTTTAAGCTGTTAAAAGATTTATATTTTTGTTTATAAAATAGAAATCACAAACTAATTTAATTTCTTAACATCATACAAGTAACAAACTTCTTTGATTACTTTCTTTTAAATTCATAAAGTTAATATTTTTCTCAGCTTGTTATATAGATAATATAATAGTAGTAGTAGTGTAAAAGAGATTTTAATTTTCCATTCAAATAAATCGTCTACAAACCAATGCAAAAGATATAGAGTATTTAATTTTTACACTTTATATATTAAATTTAATAATTGAAATTTTTCTAAAATGTTAATTGGCAAAATATTTACAAATTGGAATGAAAACAAAATAGGAAATATAATCTTTTTTTTAATTCATTGTCTCAGTATATCTCTGCTTGTTTATTTAAAATATTTATTATTTATTAAAATTTCTAGTATCTGAAATGTGGTAAAGTACCGCATTTCATACCAAAGAAAGTTTGATTTAAGTTTTTTTTATTTAAAACTAATATTTATAGGAGTAATGAAAAAATCTTAGCAATAAAATATAGGGCAATTTATTTTTCCATTTAATTTACTTTTAACTCATTAATTAAGTAGTCCTATTTTGTTCTCTTTTCTTATCAGGGAAAGAAATCGACGATTCATTTTTGTTATTAACTTCCGAATATATTTCAAAAATTGTGAAAGGAATAGGACCTCAAATGAAATTCATGAATAAACTAGAAAATCTTAAACAAATGAATGTCTAGTAACGGAGCCTCATCATTTGTTGTACAAGATTACTTTATTATTTCAATCACTGGTAATATATATATATATATATATATATATATATATATATATATATATATATATATATATATATATATATATATATATATATATATATACAAGTATATATATATATATATATATATATATATATATATATATATATATATATATATATAAAGTATATATATATATATATATATATATATATATATATATATATATATATATATATATATATATATATATATATATATTCTATATATATATATATATATATATATATATTATATATATATATATATATATATATATATAACTTAATATATAACTTAATATATATATATATATTATATTTAACTTCTTTTATTGTAGCCTTAGCAATATATATATAACATATATATAACTATATATAACCTTAGCAACATTAATATAAGTCTTAATAAATAAAACCACTGTATTTATTAATATATATATATATATATATATATATATATATATATATATATATATATAATATATATATATATATATATATATATATATATATATATATATATATATTTATTTTAACAGAATTTTATCTTTGGACAGAAATAAAATATGTGAGGTGGTTCATAGCCCACCTCAGCAGACAGTATAATTCAAGGTTGAAAGTTCAGTTACATGCTTGTCTGACCGTATAGATTGGGAAATAGAGTCAGTGCAGGAGCTTATACCACTATAGCTCATATTGAATGATAAATCAACAGTAGAACAGTAGATTCAAATTCGAGCTACACCCTACAAATAAAACAGCATTGTATTAGAATCTTGTATGTAGTAAAAAAGATTTTTTTATTTGGTGTGTGTGTATCATAGAACACTGGGATTGAATTGATGAATGATGGTCTCCCAGTCATGCTGCTATGCTTTCCTATGACTAACACAACATTAATAAATATATATATATATATATATATATATATATATATATATATATATATATATATATATATATATATCTACTACTAAATATATATATATATATATATATATATATATATATATATATATATATATATTTACAGTATATATATATATATAATCTGAATCAGGATGTTTACCAAAATCATAAATGTAAGAAGCGAGAGCACAAGCTCTACAGCTCATTGAATCTGATGGAAAATTACAAAATGTTTCTGGCGATGATATGGATGTTCTGACAGACTTTTTCACTACTCATTAATGAAACATTCAATATTTCTCATCAATCAGCTATTAAGTTGGTAAGCAGTCAGTTTTTGTACAGTTGTAGGAGTTCTTTAAATATTTATTCATAATAATCAAAGTTTTAAAAAAAATTATAATATAAACATGATAATATTTATAGAATGTTAGTGTGAAAAGGAAAATTTATTTTTCAATTGATTTGATCTATATTTTATTTTCTTGTTATTTTCCAGTAAAGTCCTAATGTCTACTCAAAAATTAATTTAATTTAATATTTATATTATAGGAAACATATTACCTACTTTAGGAAAAAAATTGTCATTTTTCTAAAAAAAAGAATTGTTTACAAATATAGATACAAAAACATGTTTTAAGAAGTTGAATACTAACTACTTCCCAAGAAAAGAAAGGTGGAAACTACTGACGATGAGAGAGCAAATATATGCGAAGTTACTTTCAAGCATTTTTATAGTAGGGAGTAGGATCGCTGAAATAGTCAAACTTGTACTTCTGAAGGAAGGGGTTGTGCCTATGGTGGAGTGGAACAGCGACAGCATTACCCGTGTTTGGCGGTGCATAATTTGTTCCGTGTTGGAGATCTCGGGTATACGTGTTTGGAGTATGGTATTGTTTTGGTATTTGGAGATTGTTTCTTGAGTTAATTGAGTATGATTGTGTTTCTGGTGTAGTTTTTTTCTTTCTGGATGCAGGTGGTTGTTTTAGTGCTAGATGTAGGGGGTGCTCTGTTGAGAGTAATTTACTGTAAGATGTCAAGATGGGACCCTTATAGGGAGGAGTTTTGTTTCAGTCAGAAGGTGGTGTATAGGTGTTGAAGGGGGGCAACCGGTTATTATCCTGAGGGCTCTATTTTGAACAATTTTTAGTTTTTTAATGTTAGTTTTTGAAATTGTGGGGGCCCAGGCGGTTGATGCTTAATTTAGAGAGAGGCGAAGATATTGTCTGTATACTATAAGTTCGTTACCTTGTGGTAGCCAACTTTGGTTCCTGTTAGTACTTTTAATTGTGTTAATTTATGTTGTGACTTTGAATGTAATATTGTTTGTGGGGGATTGAATGTCATATATCTGTGTGTGTGTGTGTCGAAAGTCCAAGCCTAAAATGGTAGGTTGCTTATTCAGAGGGAGTCAATTACCCAAAAAAGTAAATTGTTGGGTGTATATTTGATTCTCTTTTATTTAGTGTGAGTAATGTTATTAAGGATTCTGTTCATTGTCAACCACTGTTCCAATATATATATATATATATATTATATTATATATTCTTTTTTTTTTCACTCCTCTATATATATATATATATATATATATATATATATATATATATATATATATATATATATATAAGAATTGCAATAACCTGCAATCAAAAGTATTTTCACCCTGCTGGGAATCGAACCTGGACCCTAGCAGATATACGCGTATGTGGTTGAACTCCTAGCAAGTAAGAACAAAAGAAGAACATAATACTTCCTATGATCAAATCAGGCACGCTCTTCCTTTCACACTCGAGGGGGCCAAACAGGGCCTGCAGACAAGGTGGTTAATAATACAACAGAACCGGGGGTCAAGATGTAAATAAGAATTGCAATAACCTGCAATCAAATTTGTATTGAAAAAGACCCCTAAAGTATTTTCATCCTGCTGGAAATCGAACCTGGACCCTAGCAGATATACGCGTATGTGTTTAACCACAACGCCACGATGAGCTAAAAGAAGAGCACGACAATACTTCCTATGTTCTAAATATGGCATGCCGCGCTCTTTACGCTCACACTCGGGGGGGGGGCAAACAGGTACCGCACATTGTGAATAATAATACAACAGAACCAGGGGTCAAGATGTACACAATACAAATATGATTACAGGTTATTGCAATTCTTATGTACATCTTGACCCCCGGTTCTGTTGTATTATTATTCACCTTGTGCGGTACCCTGTTTGGCCTCCCCCCCTAGTGTGAGCGGGAAGAGCCCGACATGCCCTATTTTGGCCATAGAAAATATTCTTGTGTCCTTTTAGCTCATCGTGGAGTGGTGGTCAAACACATACGCGTACATCTGCTAGGGTCCAGGTTCGATCCCAGCAGGGTGAAAATACTAAAGGGGTGTTTTTCAATACAAATTTGATTGCAGGTTATTGCAATTCTTATGTACATCTTGACCCCCTGTTCTGTTGTATTATTAACCACCTTGTGCTGTACCCT